>JAPKLW010001416.1:11377-61866 GCA_026898455.1 Plectranthus barbatus | reverse complement strand
GAGAGAGAGGGGGCGCCGACTGGAAAGAAAAAAGGAGGAGAATTCTCAAATTCTGGTCCTGCTCAAGCCACAGATCTACGGAGTCCTCACCAGTAGTAGATCTAAACAGCGCCGGGATACAGATCTGAAGATCTAATCTGTAGAACAGATTTTCTTCTCTTTCCCTCTTTGTTTTCGATTTTAATTGTCTTGAAATTAGGGTTCTAATTTCTGTTTTTGCAGACAATTGATATTGTGTGGTTGAATTGGATTCAGAATTCAAACGCAAAAGATCGGATCAGACTCGACGGAGTAACGGTAAAACCCTAATCCACAATTCTTGTATTAAATTCATAGGAGCATGCTAGGGTTTTGTGAATTTGTATAATGAGCAATATCCATAGATTCGATCCGGTTCAGTTTGGTTTTGGTGATTCGGTTCACGGGAAAACCCTACAGCTACTACTTGTGTCGGGCTTACCCACTTGCTGTCGGAAATAGGGTAGATCATGCCATGGTCAAGGAGTTTGAGAACCTCCTTCTTGACAGCTTCTTGCATGATGGGATTCAGACGTCGTTGTGCTTGTCTCTTTGGTTTTGCATCCTCTTCAAGGATGATCTTGTGCATGCACAGCGAAGGACTGATTCCTTTGATGTCTCCCAAGGTCCATCCAATGACGGACTTGTATGTTCGCAAAACTCGCAGCAGCTTGTCAAGTTCCCCCTGTGAAAGATAAGCAGAAACGATAACAGGGTAAGTGATGTCTGAGCCTAGGAATGCATACCTGAGATGTGCTGGGAGTGTCTTGAGTTCCAGACTGGGTGGATTGGAGCTGGAAATCGGCTGTCCTGGATTTCCGTCGACCGACGAGGGGTCTTCGTTGATCAACGAAGATGTGGTCTTGGCATCGATCAACGAGACTACAGCCTCGATCGACGAAGGCTTCCTGAAGCGGCTCGGCAGCGACTCTCTTTTGAGTTCTTTCTCTCGGGTAATTTCCTCAAACACATCTAGTTCCATGACTAGATTCAGGATCTCCTCAGTGGCTTCATCCAGATTTTCAGAAGAGGAGAGGGAATGTTGCAAACAGTTTTCCAGAAAATCCGCCTCACTTTTCAGACAAGTGAAGGGGGAAGACATTACCGGGCTGAAGCAATTGATCATGTGGCATTCTTCTGCATAACTTTCATCATCGTGCTTCTGAATTGCCTTGTAGATTGAGAACGTGACGGACTTATTGTTCACTCGGAATGTCAGCTTGCCGTCTCGGATGTCGATCAATGCCCCTCCGATTTTCAGAAACGGTCTTCCAAGGATTAGAGGAATATTTCGATCCTCCTCCATTTCAAGTACCACAAAATTGGCTGGGATTATGAAGTCCTTGCCCTTCACCAGCACATCTTCAACAATGCCCTTCGGACCGACCGATCAGCCATCTGCAGTGAGATCGTCGTGGGCTTGATGTTGCCGATCTTTAGCCGCTTGAAGATTGAAAGCGGCATCAGATTGAATGATGCCCCCGAGTCACAAAGAACCTTTCCGAAGGTCTCACCTCCGATGATACATGAGATTGTGAAAGAGCCCGGATCTTCCCTCTTGATTGGCATCTTCTTCTGGATGATGGCGCTGCACTCTTCGAACAGGTTGACCGTCTCGTGCTCCAAGAACGGTCTTTTCTGGGAGACCATGTCTTTCAGAAACTTGATGTACCCTGGCATCTCTTGAAGAGCTTCTACCAATGGAATGTTGATATGCACCTTCTTCATTGTCTCCAGAAATCGTGCATATCTTTCGTTCATCTTGGTCTTGGCAAACCGCTGCGGATACGGCAGAGGTGGTTTCTTCACTGGCGGTTGAGGAGCAGCCATCGAGCGATTCTAATCAGGCTCGATCGACACCTCTTTTGAGGCCTCGTCGATCGACGAGGATGCTTCGTCGGTCGACGAAGCTTTATCTTTGGCAGTTTCTGTCTCCTCTTCGGCTTCTTCTTCATCTCGGGCGCCTTTTTCTGATTGTTCAGGCCCTTCATAGGTCTTGCCCCCTCTCAGAGTGATAGCGTTCACTTGATTCCTCTGGTTCTGATTCTTGGGATTGACCTGGGTGTTGCTCGGAAGTTGCCCCGGCTTGTGTTTGGTTCCTAGGGCATCGGCGATCTGGCTGACTTGATTTTTAATGATTTGCACGTGCTTTTGCACCTGATCGACCTTTGTGTTTACCCCCGAGATTTCTTGCTTCAATTTGGTCACAGTGTCTGTGGAGCCTTCCATGAACTTGGCCAAAATCTCCTCGAGATTTGACTTCTTCTTCTCTACTACTTCTCCGTTTTGTACGGCGAACCCTGGCGGTGGTTGCTCTGCAGCTTGTGGATTTGCATAAGAGAATCCAGGATGATTCCTTGCATGGTTGAAGGCATAGGGCTGGTTATGTTGCTGATTGTGTTGCTGAAATCCTCCTCGGTAGTTGTTTTGATAACCACCCCTTTGAATGAAGTTCACATCAGCATTGTTCTCCTCGATCGGCCCTTGCACTGCATCAACTGCAGCAACCATTTTCTCTTGCTTCAGGTTAGCGAATTCTTCCCTGAGCTTTTTCAGCTCAGCTGCCAAATCTGGTTGCTCGGCAACTTTCTCCACAGCTTTTTTCACCACTTTCTCTACAGCTTTCACGGGCCGAGTTCGGCTTGTGGACCACCGTTGAGTGTTATTGGCCATCTTTTGGAAGAACTCCACGGCCTTCTTCCCACTTTTCATCATGATTGTGTCCCCAAGTGTGGTGTCCCCCAGTTTGGCTGTTTTGTCATTGAGCCCTTCATAAAACGCTTCAGCTTGTTCTCCCGGCTAAAAACCATGTCCGGGACAGGCTCTCAGCAGGTCCTTGAATCTGTCCCATGTCTCGCTGAAGCTTTCATCAGGCCTTTGAGCGAACCTAATGATTTCTTTCCGTATTTGCCGAATAACATTCGGAGGGAAGAAGTTCCCTAGAAACTCGTTTCTCAGTTCATTCCACGTACTTATGCTTCCTTTGTCCAGCGCAGTGAACCATGACTGTGCCTTATCCCTCAGAGAGAATGCGAACAGACGCATTCGGATGGCACTCTTGCTGACTCCTCCAATTTTCACCGTATTGCAGAGCATGATGAACTTGTCCAAATGCGCATAAAGGTCCTCGGTAGCTCTTCCTCTGAATTGGTTTTGTTGCACCATCTGTACCAATCCGGTCTTCAGTTCAAAGTTGTTGGCATTGATGCCAATCTTGAAATCTGTCTCCTTGAACCGAGGTTTGTACCTATTCTGCATGGCTTCTTCCTCCTCCTCATCGTCAGACTCTCCCGAAGGATCCTGGTTGTCCTCCTCTCCATTGTCGGGATTGTCCTCAAACAGTGGGTTATGACGAAGATCTCTTCCATTCGGATTGTTCCTCTCGAGTTCGTATTGTTGGATCTGCGTCCTCATAGCTTGGATTTCTTGGAGAAGCAAAGCTTGCTCCTCTGCAGTTAGCACTGGCGGAGGCGGTGGTACGTTATCTTCCATTGTGTGACTACTCGAACTTTCCTGAGCACGCTTGTTTCTTCGGATTTTTCTGCAAGTAGCTTCAATGTTCGGATGATAGTAGAGTGGGTCCTTTCCTCTGGCTCTTGTACTCATGCACTACCTGTACAGCAAAGGAGGTAGTGAGATACAACTGGGTAAATAAAACAAACGAATTGAAATTCTGAAGTAGAAATACGAAGTTGTCGATCGACGAGATGTATTCGTCGATCGACGGAAGTAAAAGAGCTTCGTCGAACGAGGCTAAATAGCGTCGATCGACGAGAAAAACGAAAATGCAAGAAAATTCAGAAAAAATACAAAATATTACAGCCTAAAGCAATATTTCAATCACAGATCTAATAGTAAGATTAATTCTATTCTTTCCCCGGCAACGGTGCCAAAATTTGATCACAATATTATTTAACTGCGACTTAGCAGAGCTAATAATACAGGGGCAAAGATAAAATTATCGATCCCTCAGGGAAAGAAGTAACGAATAACCTTTAAGTACTAAATCAAGCGTTCTTGAAAGTATTGATTAGGAAAATCAGATGAAAAGGTTTTGATTGTTTTGGAAATCGTAATCTTTGCAATCGAAAACTGAACAGGAAAATTAAATAGCTTTTGAAGTCAAATATGAGAAATACAGATCCCAGGGATATCTACCTATCAAGTATAACATGTATGAACAAATCGATTAATTCCCAATTTTAATTCCTCTACATAGTGAAATATCAGAAAAGTATTACGAACTTCTTTGTTTGACAATTCGTAAAGTAGATTAGTCAATTACCTATCTCCGTTCGGTCTCAAGATAAATTAACTAACTCCCAAATTCTACAGATTTATTCCTACAATTAGTCTCTTTCAGTTATGACAAGAAATCAGATTATATTGTGAAAATCTCTTTCGATTGAAAACTATTACAGTTACGTCTCAAGTAATCAACTAGATAATCCTAATATGTGATCAGCAAATCAAGATTATGAATAAGCGCAGATTTCACAAACTTCGAAGGGAAAGGGAAAATAATTCAATTAATCAAACATGCATACATTGATAGTTCGAAACCCTAGAATCTGAGAAAGGATTTAGTTACACATATTCATGGTAATATTCATCGAAGAAAAATACAACCTGAATTGCATAAAACTAGAATCCGGAAATCTTCTCGTAGAAACTTGTCTTCAAAAACATAAAAACCCTAGGAATTCTTCAAACTCTAATAATCTAATAATTGCTCTAACTCTCTCCCTCTCAAAAGTCGAAAATTACATGAATTTATAATGATGAAAGATGTATCTAGCAGTATCTAGAATTAGATATGCATCTATCTCCAAATCAGAGTAGAAACAGGATTCCCGCATGCGCGTCGACCCCTTCTGATCCTCGTCGATCGCGTCTCCATTTTCTGCTTCGTCGATCGCGTCTGAACAGCATCGGTCGATGAGGTCTTCTTTGCTTCGTCGACCGCTTGGCAATGACATGCCTCGTCGATCGACTAAGGGTCCTCGTCGATCGACGAGGTCTCGGGCACTGGATCCTGATTCTTCTGTTTTCTCGACTAGAAACCTGCACGATTCATCAAACAATGCATTCCAAGTACAAAATCCAATTCATGCACGAAAATAAGTACAAAAACGATCTAAACACTACACAATCAGTCAAAGAACTATAAGATAAGTTGGTGAAAATCCTAACTTATCAACCACCTTAGGGTGTAAAAATTTATTTGCTTAACCGCTAATCTGCAGTTATCAGTAAGTCCAGAAGTTTTGGAGAAGACGTACGGACTCCGCAATGATGGTGATGATATAGCCAACTACAAGATCAACGATGAAGCCTAGATGAAGAAGAGATAGCTTAGATGGAAGTCGGAATCATACACAGAATCATGGAAGATAGCAGCACCACTGAAATCACTGCAGAGCCAATGAGGAGTTTAACACAGGTTGTCCTAAGGATGCTAGTGGGCGAAGTTGGCTCACTTTCTGAGTTAAGAGCTAAGAAGTAAGAAGTTTGTTGTTATGATGGTAATTGATGATCAAATTCGTGGAAATTGGGCGAAGTTCATCTACACCAAATGGCTAGCGCAAGTTTACAAGAACAAGAGTGTGAAGAAGGATCACACGTTCACTCAAGACATAGGCTTTGGGTTGAAAATAAGCCACTTTCTGGATGGGATCATACCAAAAGGAAGACGTTGTTGCGGTGAGGATTTGATCTACTCCGATTATATACCGCCAACCAGGAAACAACAACCACCGAAGAATTTTAAGGAACCGTTGATACCGAAGGGAAAGAGCATCGTCAATCCAAAAGTAGCATGCTCTGATGATGAAGAACCATACCAAGGACATATCGTCATGCCTACTGCTGCTCCACTTATCGCCGAAGAAGTTGAAGAAGAAAGGTGCAAAGCAGAACATGATGCCCTGTTTACCGAACTTGAAAGTTTGGTCGACATTCCATCACAAGAAACTGGTCAACACTCTGATCAAACCATTGTGAAGAGGAGGCATACACAGAGGAGTCCTCAACAGAAGAAGAAGAAGAAACCAGCTAGTGATGATGCTCAAGCTAAGAAAAGGGGCAAACAAAGCAGATCTTCAGGAGATCCTCTCCAAATTAATGTGCTTGAGGTAGATACTTCTCTACCACCTTCATATGTTGTCAAGGACACGGCGACAGAATCCACAGATGCCACTGCAAAGCGAAGGCTTGAATTTTTCGATGAGGAAGAATCTTGGAAGAAAAGGCGACAAATGAAAGCGCTCCAGAGGGCACAAGAACAAAGAGACTATGCCAAGTTCAGACTTCAGATGACCTTTGATGAGAGAGACTCGAAATATGAAGAAGTCATGACAAGATATGCAGAGCGTAATGCTAGGATTCAAGCTGGAGGACAGATTGACTGCATCAAAGATGTTGAGAAGACACAAGCCGGGAAAGGGAAAAGCAAGGTCATGTTCGCTGAAGATGTTGAAACAACTGCTGATCTTGAGCAAAGACAGATGAAAAAAGCCTTAAATGATTCAAGAAGATTGCAGACTCTAGGACCAAGAGAAAGGAGTTGTGACACAATATAAATTCAGCCCGCCACCAATCAAGGGGGAAGCATAAGTGCTGAAGAAAATTCTGAAAAAAGTTTGATGCAGACTTTTGTGCTAGAAGATAGCAATCTTGTTGTTGAAAAAGAAAGTGAAATAGAACAATTGGCTGCGCAAGGAGAAAGCCAAATTGTTACAATCATGAGAAGACGAATGCTGATCCAGAGGCAGTCGTACTAGAAAACGTCCAGCAGACCATCACAACAACTCAAGGAGCAAATGTTGAGGGACCCACTGCTGAAGCTAATACCTCACTTAATGCCGAATCGCGAGCACGATTATGAGCAGAGTTCACAGCAAGTGTGTGAGCTCGGAATGAACAAAATCTACGTAGGATAGGTATTGAACCTTCTACCATTCCAGGATGGAATACAGAGGCAGATCCCACGAATGTGCTAGAAAGAACTATATAATCTATCTAGCAACGACGCATTCCAATTTCCAGCTCTCTAGAAGTTTCAGGTATATATCCTTCAGTGATATTCCTAGCTCTCATGATGAAGAAGATGCAGCAACTGTCACAGATTGAGAATCCATATTCCGAGAAGAAACTCTACGAGTGCCCATGGAAGGATCACCCGACAGGAACTACAAAGCAAAGAGGATTGTGAAGTGGTGTCCTCCTGTCACAACGAGAGATGAGGAGAATGATGATCCCATCTCCTGGGCACGAGACATAAGCATGTTTATCGAAGCTCAGGCTGCTGAAGAAGTCAAGGACTTATATCCTGCTGAACTACAAGGCGAGCCATCCGATCAAGATTGGTTGAGAACAGAGTTCAAGAGATGGCAATTCTTCGATTATGCCACTCATGAACTGCATTATGAGGACCGCTCAATTATGATGGCAAAGATGGGTCTCAATTATTGGAAGAGTGAAGAAGAATGGGTTGATGATTGGATGGACCAGACATCCAAACAACAATATACGGAGAAGCAGGTTGCTGCAAGGCTACATAAGATCCAGGCTCACAGAGCAGCCACCGGAGATCGATCACTGCCACCATCAGAATATGCCATAGAAGACTCTCCCCCATTCACCCAGCAATTCAAATCTCCTGCCACCAGACGTCAAATGGTCGCAACTGAAGAATTGAAGAAGAAGCTAGCAGAAGAGCAAGTCACACGAAAAAGAGAGGAATATAGGAGGAAGATGTTGGAATTCGAGGAAAAAATCCTTAACCAACTCGTCAGCAAGTCTTTCAGGATGCAGAACTTACGGCCATCTGCAAATGTTTCTGCTGAAGAAGAAGCAGGAAGGGAAACTACACATTCTGTAATGGCTAATGTTGATCAACCATCCACTTCGACTTCAAGATTGGTCACTACCACTCTCATGACTACCACCGAGAATCAAATAGTGCTCTCTGAGGAACTTCCGTACATGGCAATTGAGCCTTTGAATACCAGCACTTATCAGAGGGACCTCTAGCAATATATTCATACAATGGTAGGACAGAGTATCGGAGAGCAAATGGTACCAATCGTGCGTAAGAAAATTTCTATCCAAGTGTCTGAAGCTAAAGATGAAATTCTTGTTGTCCAACAAGACAACTTCGAGACCTTGTCCACCGAAATTTTTGTTGTGATCAAAGAGAGGGAAGAGAAGAGGTTAGCAGAAGAAGTAGAAAGGAGAAAGGAGCGAGAAGACAAACTTCATTGTCTAGAAGCTAGAAGACAACATGTAGAAGATCTAAAGAGGCAACGCGAAGAAGATGAGAGATAAGAACATAGAAGAATTGAAGAGAAAGAAAGGATCATAAGACAGGAAAGAGAATCTGTCGTGGATAACTTCATGAAAATGACGATGGAAGCTCTCAACAAAATGAAGAAGCTCACTGTCGGTTCCTCAGGTGCCAAAATTGCTGATGATTCAGACTCCTCAACGACAAAGATGTAATATCTCTCAAATCCCTAAGTCTCCTAGTTGTTGAACAATCTTTTGATTTCAGTTTGGGTTATATATGTGTACAACAGAACATGAGACTATGAATGAAAACTAACCTAGGTTGAATACAACATCTCATTGTCCAACACTGATTTAATTGAATTAGTTAAAATTAAAAACTTAGTGTAATCTGCAAACTGCGTGGAATGTGATGTGTGTGAAATGTTCTTGTTATTGCTTGATGACATTATGCGTAAATGTGCTTATTTGGTAAAAGACTTTGAAGCCATTTACCTTACCAATTTCTTTTATCGAGCAATACCCTTGATACATTAAGGGGGAATGTTTAAGAACAATACTATATCTTCGGGAGTGAGACACTGAGAATAGAGTTGATAGGAACTTTTTTTGTAATCTCAGTAATCAGCTTTCCCATGATCAGTTAGAATTAAAGATTAAGATAGAGGCTTTGATCGCACCAAAAAGGGGGGGGGAATTGTTAGAAATATTGTTAGACCCCTCTACTGTAAACCATTTCATAATCATAAGTTGATATGTTTTGGTGCATCAAAGCTCTAGCAACTTCGTATCGAGTCAATTGTAAAAAGTCATTTATAAGAATTTATACTCGAGTTGTAATAGAAGAAGAAAAAGGAAAGGATCTAGTTTGCTGAAGGAGTCAGCAAACTCGGCAAATTGCTGAAGATTGCTAAAAAGAAAAGAAATGCTAGCAATGCGGAGGAACGAGATAAGGATGCTGATGAAGGAACTCCAGCAAACTATGAAGACATCCGACGCACACCAACAGCCAGCTGACGACAATCAGCAATCAAGAGAGAAGTTAAAAAGTCAAAAATCAGACGGATTACAAGTTACAAGAAAAACCCGACCAATCAAGACATTAGAACAATCATCATGAAAAAGGAGGGTTTAGACCTACAAAGGATCCGTTCTGACAAGAGCCGACTACAGATAGATGCTTCGCCAATTAGAGACGAGGAGACTTGAAGAGTCTTTGTCCACTGCAGAAAAAGGAAGAATGCAGATAGGCGAGCATTCCCTTTGAGTCTAACGGATAAGATTCAAACAGTCGTTTGAATCTTCACCTATAAATAGGTGTTATCCTTATTTGATTCAAAGGTTCGCGACTTTCTACATACAAGAGATAACAAAAGAGATTAAACACATTCTCTACATCACGCGAACTCATCCGAGCTAAGTTCTTAATTGAAGCTTTTTGCAAGCTCTCATAACAGAAGCTCGAGACCTGTGAAGTTTATCTTCCAAAGGTTATATTGGGATTTCTTCTAGTCTAGAAAGAATCTAACAGTCACTATTGCAGTGCAAGAGTGATTCTTACGAGCAACGCCAACACAAGGATAGGTTTCGGGAAGAACTATAAAACTCTCAGCAGTCGACATCCAAGGAGATGGGAGGTTTGTCCTCGCAATAAGGAGCGACACCGGTTGAAGATTGGAGATCGAGGTGCTTGAAGGTGCGCGCTGACCAGATGGAGGAGTTGGTCAACGTTAGAGATCAGGCCTGACCTTGTACTCATTCTTCTAGTGAATTTTCAGCCAAAGGACTGAAGAGTGGATGTAGAACAATTGTTCGAACCACTATAAAACCCTTGTGTCGTTATCATTTTATTTCGTTATTGCTTGTTCTTAGATATATTTGAAACTCAACACATCAAGTATTGAAGTATAAAATGCAATCGAACTAACGAATATACGAGCTAAAACACTTTGGATAAACACTTGCTAAGTCATGACCTTAGCAAGATACGTGCAAGATAAATTTAATACTTCCGCTGCATATAAAACACTCTGATCGGGGAACAACACTAATCCTGTAGGACCCGCAGATTCTTGGGGACATAAAACATAATTTGTGCTTTGCCGGAACAGGTACATGCAAATCAGCTTCAGAGTCAGAAGTATTTATGGAGTACTCTTGACAGTGGGTGCTCTGCACATATCTCTATCAGATCTTTTAATGGTTAGAGGACCACCAGTCATGTTTGATGACAACTCTAAGGGAAGAGTAATCAGGAAAGGATGCGTGAAGCATAATGGAATCACCATAAAAATGTGTTCTTAGTCACCAACTTAAGCATAACCTTCTAAGCATCAACCAGCTTAGTGAGAGTGGTTATGTCATTTCTTTTGCCGAATCAGATTGTTAAATCAAAGATAAAACTTCAGATGAAGTCAAGCTCATGTCAAAGTACAAAATCAAACACTCTCAAGAGATCATCGAGTACCTTTAAGCCAACTTTGAGAATGATAGGGATATTAAACGACAAAAATCAGCGAAATAACAAGATATGGAGAATGTTCTTTATGAATGGTTTCTTCAGTGTGAAGATAGAGTCAACATGACATGGGAGCTTATTTTTGGAGAAAGCAAAAGATATAATGAAGCTTTGGTATCCTCAACACCATCTGAATATCAATTTTCTCAAGATTGGCTCGAAAAATTCAAGGTAAGACATGGTATTAAATCATTCCGTCGTTTTGGAGAAAGTGGTTCGGTCGACATGCAGGATATGGAAACGAAATTTGAGGCTATAAGGAAGAAAATAAACCAATTTTCCAATAAAAGGATGTTTTTAATTTGGATGAAACAAGTTTGTTTTACAACTTACAAGCTGATCACTCTTTTGCAACCAAGCAACTTGAAGGAAGAAAGTGGTCGGTGCAAAATCTACACACAGATTATAGTTCAGGGCAAATAAATTTATAGTTAACCCAAAGGCTTTTCGAACCCACATAGACTGTGTAACGAGACTATTTCATGTATTGGCCATGGTTTTTAAATCATAATTGTTTAAGCAACTTAAAATCAGGTTTTGGTTTTGAAAATGAAAGATGGCAAAACTGAATTTAAAAGGTTTTGAAAACAAAAATTAAAGAGACAGATTCCAGGGCAGATAATCAAACTATTAACATGTAAAATCATCAAGTCAACAATGGGGAAGATTAGATTCAAATGGATTAATGAGCCTGTGAAGATTTTTGTTGATAATATTTCAGCAATTAGTTTGGTAAGGAATCCAGTTATACATGAAAGGAGCAAGCAAATCGACACTCATTATCATTTTCTTAGAGATTGTGTTGCCAAGAGAGAGATGGATTTGGACTATTGCAAGTCTGAAGATCAAGTAGCAGACATCCTAACCAAACCTTTGAAGTATGACTCATTTATCAAGCTAAAACAAAATATGGGAATGATAAGTCTCTCTAATCAGGATTAAGGAGGGATGTTGATTTGTAATCCAGATTTTATGCTAATTAGTTTGATGAAATATCTTTTAGGATATTTACGTTTTGATTTAGCCTTATCAATTATCTTTCAATTAGTAGTTCTATGAAAAATAGGAGTCAACTTATTATAAATAAGCTAGTTGTGATTTTTTTTTAGTAGTAAAATAATATAGAGAATATCTCTTCCTCTCATATAGATTATCTTTCTTGTTTAATATACATTGTCCGATAACATTGGCAATCTATTATACAAGATCCAAAACTGCATAACTTCAAAATCGGAAATATGTATGAAATTGTACTAGATAATTATTGTATAATTAATATATATATATATATATATATATATATATATATATATATATTGTGATAGAATTTGGAAAAATAGAACATATTTCCATATTAAGCTGTAATACAACATAAGTAAAAATTACTAAGCATTTTCCACAATACTGCAATTCTGTGAACACTTTTCCATGCACCATTCCAACTTAGGCCCATCTGCCAAACAAATAAACTCATCATTATATCATAAATAAAAAATATTTCCACTAAAAAAACTTGTAATTACACTACAACTATTACGATTTTCTTAAATATTACAAATCATGCTGATGTATTATATAAATATCCAAAATATCAGTTTTGCTTATAAAGTTTATGGCATTCTGCTATAAAAAGTTGACATTTAGGCCAAAACCTTAAAGTGAACAATGTCAATTTTTTAAATAGACACAAACATAATTAAAGCTTTGTCGTTTTGTTTGGATTTTTTTGTTGAAACTCAATTTCTATTAGAACAAAAGTGATAATTCGAGTATTTATTTAGAAATATGCCTAATTTATAATATATTTAGAAATAATTCAAAAAGGGAAGGTCTTGGGTTAGGCAGACCTAAATAATTTAGGCGGGTTTTATCCATTAACCCAAGCCTAAACCCATATAATATACTCTATTTGGGATGGATGAACCCATTTGGGTAGGATAAAACCAGCCTAAACAGTTTAGGCCTGCCTAACGCAAGTTTTTGTCATTCAAAATATATTTACACATTTACCGTAGAATTTGCAATTTGAAACCGCACAGCCAATTGTGCATTGGGAAGTGGCCTCCAACTTTGATGGTATATCGCATTCCTTCAAGCAATCACTGGCACATGTGGGATCCCTTATAATGGCACATTCTATGTCACATTTTAATATACATTTGTGTGGATATTTAGCCTCGCTAAACCTAATTACTATCATACATACCATCATCATCGTTATAATTTCTATAAAACTCAAACTCATTCTACCTTTCTTCATCTCTTTTTACTAATTCCTAGGTATTAGATCTTAATACAAATTTGATATCTACTATTATTACTCTCTCTATATATATAGCGAGAGAGGAGTGTGTAAATAATTGCAAAAATAATTGGAGTATAGTTTTGGAAATAGTTATAAATGTGTTATATTCAAAAATGTTTTTTAAGATCCCAATTTATTATATTAGCATTTATTAATATTTAAATTGAGTAATGAGCCGAGTGAATGCTAGAGAAGAGAGGTCATATGTGGCTTGATTTGTTTTACTCTTTTGGTTAAGTGAATTTATACTCATTTAATATCAAATTAATGAATTTTACCTAACATATCAAATAATTTTGAAGTTAACTTATAAATTTTTTTATCTATTATGAAATGTTTATTTCTGTTACTTAAACACTCTTAGTGATTCATCAGTTAAAAATACACTAAGCTATATATTATATCTTCAATTTGAGAGTTAAGGAGTGATTGATGTGACATCAAAGGTACGGTGAAATAAATTATGAAGAGTTTTAGAGAGAAAAAAGTGGTATAAGTGCAATGTAGATATATGTTTTATTTTTAGAGAATTTATTTTTGAACTTAAAGGATAGACACAACAATTGTAATTCTTAGAGAAATGACATCGTATGATATAACATGTGACTCAGTGTAATACTGTTAGCCACCAAAAGTATTTTTAACTAACAAAATTATATTAAAGTAAAATTTCACCACAAAAAAAGTTTGGAAAATTTTAAAGTTGATAAAATTTAGGGTAAATAGGGGATACTACCCTAAACTAGGAATGCTAATTTAGTCCGAAACCCGCGGGTTGACTTGATTAACCCGAGTCAAAATGCGGGTTAGGGTCAAGATATTTTGACCCGAAAGAAATTTAGTCTGATTAGCTCGAGACCGAATAATTCGAGGCCCGATAGGTTGAGCTCGAAACCCAACGGGTTGACCCGATTAACCCGATTATTATTTTTATTAATGCATTTTTCATAATTATAGTACTAAATTCTACTTCTAATATTAAAGGATATTTATTAATTAAGTTTTAAGTTATATAATTGTATTTAGTTCAAATAGTATTCAATATATAGTTAAGTTTATTTATTTATGAAGTTAAATGTATTCAAATAATGCTAAAATAAAAAATAATATATTTTTAATAGATAAATTTATCATTATATAAAATTTGTGATGTGTTTTGCATTTTTATAAGAGTTAAATAATATTTTGCTTATTTTTCAACATTTAAAATATTAAATAATGAAAATATATTAAAAATAAAAAATAATTAATAAATTCATTGGCCCGACAGGCTAGCCCGAAAATCGATGGGTTAGGGTTAGGGTCAAGATCTTTTAGCCCGAAAAAATCTCAGCCCGATTTGACCCGGACCGATTAACCCGCAACTCGATAGGGCTGACCCGAAATCCAACGGATTGGCTCGATTGACATCTCTACCTTGAACTATTAATATTTTCGGGAAAATATCTGTTAGGGAATTTGTTATAAATCTCCTTATGTTATGATGTTTTGGTGGGTCAAAGTATGTAAAAGTTATCTTAGAAGTATAGTCGAAAAATGTAAAGTCTTGTATAGGATCAATATCGAGTTGTATGCTGGAGCAAATATGAAAACTAGACTAGCAAATCAGTCTGGAATGTGCAAAAGACTCAACAGACTAAGGTACGCGTTGAACTTACAAGTCTGAAAGAATATGAGTATGACTAATAAGTTTGGATTTTCAACAAGTATTGGTCCATCAAGTATGGTCTCAACGAGTACGCCAAACTTATCAGCATAGGGACCGAGCGTATACTGAAGGATGACATCATCAGCATGGACTTGCAAGTATGACGGCACCAACATGGATTTACTAGTCCAAGTCCCAGCACAAAGGGACAAGGAGGATCATTTGAGGAATGTACTGACAAGTACAGACTTTAAGGATTGGAGATTCATTAAAGTCTGCAAGCATGAAACACCAAGTTTCGTTACCTAGGACCGCCAGTCCGAGATTCCTCAAACTGACAAATACTACCGCTCTGACACAAAGACGAAGCGTCATTGTCATTGTCATTGTCATTGTCAGAAAAAAGCGGAGCATGTGCAAAATATTTGAAAATGCACCACCTACCCACCTAGTGCAGCAGCCAATAGAGATATCTGATTGGACATCTTCCAATTTGTCTCTAACGGACATTTATTTCAAACTTTTTACCTAACGACTATAAATAGCAGAGGATTTTTTCAGAAAGAAGGTTACAAAGAGGTTACACATACACACGAGTTACGAATCACGACGAACTCTCTATTGATACCGAACGACACTTAGCTTACGATTTGTGAACAAGCTTAAACAACCGTTTGAGGCTTTCAAAGCTTTTTCGTGTGTCATTTCAGTGAACACGAGATGGCTTTGATCCCACCAAAAAGGGGGACATTGTTAGGAAATTTGTTAGAAATTTCCTAATGTTATGATGTTTTGGTGGGTCAAAGTATGTAAAAACCATCTTAGTTTGTCTCTAAGATAGTTTCAGTAAGTCTAAAAATGTAAAGTCCTGTTTAAGATCAATATCGAGTTGTAAGCTGGAGCTAATTTGAAGACTAGACTAGCAAATCAGTCTGGAATGCGTAAAAGACTTAACAAAATAAGGTTACAAGTCTGGAAGAATATGAGTCTGACTGATGAGTTTGGATTTTCAACAAGTATGGGTCCAGCAAGTATGGTCTCAACAAGTACATCAAAATTAACAACATAGGGACCGATTGTATACTGAAGGATGATGTCATCAACATGGACTTGCAAGTATGACAACACCAGCATGGATTTTCTAGTCTAGGTCCCAGCGCAAAAAGACACGAAAGATCATTGAGGAACGTACTAACAAGTACATAATTTAAGGATTGGAGATTCCTTAAAGTCTGCAAGCATGAAACACCAACTTTCGTTACCTAGGACTGCCAGTCTGATATTCCTCAAATTGACAAATAATGTCATTCTTACACAAAGGCGAAACATCACTATCATTGTAAGAAAAAAGCGGAGCAGATGCAGAACATCTGAAAAAGCACCGCCTGTCTGCCTGGTGCAGCAGCTAATAGAGACATCCAATTGGACATCTTCCAATTTGTCTCTAACGAACATTTATTTCAAACCTTCTACCTCACGGTTATAAATACCAGAGAATTTTTCAGAAAGAAGGTTATGTCTTGTACTCTTACTATTGAGAAGCGAAGAACGAGCAAGGACCAGGCGAGTGCGCTTGTAGAATGAAGGACAAGACATTCTTCAACAAGCAATAGATCGTAGGGGCACATGTAAAGTTCTAAGCTTAATGGATAACCGGACTTGTGCCTGGAGAGTGGACATAGGACATTCTGGTTCAAACCACTATAAATCAATTGTCATTTATTGCTTTCTTATATATTGTCAGCATATACTCATTTAAAACTCAACACTCAAGTGTTGTAGTATATATTGAATACTGCCTTTAAGCATACTTGACTTTAATCACCTGAACTAAAAGACTTGACAAACCAAGCTGACGCATCACCATCAGCTTGGATAAGTTCAAGCTTACCGAAATAAATTCAATTTCTGCTGTGCATATTATTTCTACTCTGATAAAACTGGGACCAACAATACTCCAATCTATTATCGTTAGTTAAAACATATCCCAATCTTTACTTTCGTTTATGAATTATACCAAAACGAGTTAACACCGTTGATTATTGATGTCTTAGCAGTTAAATGTCACTTGGCATCCCATGTGGCAAATCAAAACATGATAATACCGTGATCTATTGATATTTTTGGGAGAAATACTCTAATGTATTGTGTTAGTTAAAAATACCACAATCTTTAATTTCAAATTATACCAAAACGAATTAACACTAACAACTCTGTTTGATTATTGAAATATTATTGGCTCACACAAATATGACACCCAAAATAACTATCATCGTTTGTGCTAAGTTCATTGTACTGAAAGATCAATATTTGGTATTGAATATGCACTTCCCTTTTGTATGTATCTAAGAACACCTAGAGCCAGATAATAAACTTAGCGCCGATGAAGATAGTTGTTTTTGGTGCCATATTTGTGTGAGTCAATAATATTTCAACAATCAAATAGAGTTGTAGGTGTTAATTGATTTTGTTATAATTCACAAACAAAATTAAAGACCGATGTATTTTTAACTAAAGATAATACATTGGTATATTTTTTTCAAAAATATCAATAGATTAGGGTATAATCATGTTTTGATTTGCCACGCGGGATGTCACATGGATGTCAAGTGACATTTTACTGCTGAGTTATAAATAATTAATGGTGTTAACTCGTTTTGATATAATTCATAAACGGAAGTAAAAATTGGGGTATTTTTAACTAACAGTAATAGATTAGAATATTTTTCCCGAAAATATCAATAATTTAAAGTATTATCCCTATTTACCCTTAAATTTATATATTTTTCTTTATTTGAATTTGTAATATGTTTGGGAATTGAGTATTTGTAGTTAATGTACGTTGAAAAAAATGGAGAAAAATGAACAATCCTGGTTACTAATTTGTTTTTCATTGTGTTATTTGTAATTTAATATATATTCCATCTGAAGTGATTTCATAATTTTCATTTTCTGATGGAGTGGATGAAATGGTTAATGTAAATAATGACAAAAGATAAGATAATGCTTTCTTCGCGTTCCGACAATATGGTTAAATAAAACGAACTATTTAAGAATCTTATAATTAAGCAAACTTCTAACATTACCATGGTAAATAAAAGATATAAAGAATAATTGATTTAAACTTTTATATTAGTTTAATCTCTTATATTTTTTAAAATATTAACTGATCTCTGTATTTGATAATATTACTATTAGTATTATAATTTCTTTTCAAAATATGACAACTTAATTATTTTTTAATCTATAAATTAATATTAAAATAATACTATGATTTTGTATGAGCATAGAGTCTGAAGAAATTTATTATCACGCAAAGAGAGTGAAATTGGCTTGGATGTTTGTTAATGACGATCTTAGTTACAATAAGTAGCAACTGGTTAAATGCTTGAGATAGTGAGAATTATATTCTACGATGATTGAGACTTATCTATATTAAAGTAAACGTGTAATCATATTACTCCCTCCGTCCCATTTATTTGGTTATGTTTTAACTTGCACGAATGTCAAAACTCATTTATGAATACATTAAATATTTGAACAAATTTTCTGAATTACCCTTATTTAGCAATAACTACTAATAATAATTCTATTAATTATGTTCAAATTATAAGGGTATATTTGTAAACACATGCAAAAAACAATACTAAATTTAGATAATGAATCATATAAATAGTACACCCAAAAAGAAAATATGGACCAAATAATCGGGGACGGGGGAGTATGAAGTTGTAATTGGAGCATTAAAGGTCACACTCCACGTCAAAATAATTATTTGAAAATAAATAAAGTATAAAATAAAACCACGCTAGTCCACTTCAAGTTCACCTAAAATCCGGTTTCTATTAAAAGGCTCCGCCTATTTCAATGGAGGTTAGTTTATAAAACCAGGCCGGATTGGGCCAGCCCACTTGATAATTATGTATAAAATCACATATTATTAATACTATAAAATAAAATTTATGAATTAAAGAATATAAAATAAAACTTCATAAATTTCCAGATGAATATCGGATTTTTTGTAACACAGTTGGTGGAGTTGGGCCGGGTCCGGATCCGAATCCAGATTGAGATCCGGGGAAAATAATTCCACATGTACAAGTAGTATTAGGTTTTTGATATGGTTTGCTTTGAATTTGGAGTGGAGAACTTCAACTTATCCGTCAATGTCTCTTTTCTTTCTCTCTCTATAATCAAATCTTAAATCTTTAATTCGTGAAATTTGACTACCTGAACGATTTTAATCCCTACAAATTCTAGCTAGATTGATTGTGGAATCCAGGGTTTTTCCAAATCTCCGACCACTATCAAACCCTAAGTTTTGTACTAACTGCAGCTTTGTTTTACTGTTTTAACTTCAAATCTTTTGGTAACTGGTGATGGCGGCGGAGGAAATTGAGTACGAGAGCGATCCGGAGGAAGCCAAGTTGTCGTTGAAGATGCGGAGGAGGGAAGCCAGTGACGACGAAGAAGAGGCGGAGGAGGAAGGGGGGAACCCTAGGGACAAACCGGCGCGGAGGATTGAGTCGGACGGGGAATCGGAAGGCGCTGCGGCGGAGTATGAGGAGGAGTTGGACGAAGAAGAGGAGGATTACGATCTGGATGAGTATGGGGAGGAGGAGGAAGATGTGGAGTATGAACAAGGCGGTGGTGGAACTGGTACTGATGGTGCCGGGGTGGTGCTGATGCAAAGAGAGGAGAGTGTGAAGGAAGGAGCTTTTGAGGGGAAGGTATTGGAGGAGAAGGAAGTCAATGGTGGTGCTGGTGTAAACAATGATGGGGACAATAATATTGCCGATGGAGATGGGCAGGACGGAGAAGAGAGGAAGGAAATAGAGCCCTTTTCGGTGCCGACTGCGGGTGCATTTTACATGCACGATGATAGATTTCGTGACAATGCTGGCGGGCGACATCGGTATTCTGTTCTATTTTGTTTATGGGTTCTTATTTATTTATTTATTATTATTATTTTTTAGCACATTATTGGGTTCTTATTGATTTTATGTATGACAGTGGAATGAGTCCTGCATTTAGGATGTTTACATGTGGAAGTATGAGCTTGTTCAATCATTATTTATATTATGCTTGAAATTTCCTTAGTTGTCTCGCTTTAGTAACTTTTTGATGGAGAGCTAATGGCGTGCTCTTATGACACATTGACATATGAACTTCTTTGTCTGGCGTTGGTTTCATTCATTTTTTTTTTAAAATTTTCAGGAGAGGACTTAGACGTGAAAGTCTTGTGGTGGTTCTTTTTCTGCTCGACAATCATAAGAGAAAAGTATTCACTAGGATTAATATCTTCTTCTAGATAGTTGCTTGACTCAGTATCTTCTACACAATGCTTTATCTTGAATTTCAAGATCTCTAAGAGTATATAGTTAAAATTTGATGCATTGGGGCTTCTTATGATTGATCGGTCAGGTCTATTGTCAGGATCATGTAGATTTAGATTACTATCAGAAGAGGATAAGATGAAACATGGGAAGTTATTAGTAGTAGTGTTCTTTAAATTTGATTGAGTGAATTCTATGTAGGTGCTGCTGGTTGTTTAGAAAATTCATCAAATTTAATCTTCTAATCTATCTGGAAGCCCAAAGCAGTCTTGTAACTTATAAATGGAATCACACTTGGCTTAGTTTCTATTTTCTTTTCAAAGTACATAAGTATTCATCCTTCCCAAACATGCCTATGAAATGGAAGATCTCCCTTAGGTGATAAATTTGTATAAATTAATTTAGTAAGAAGATTTAAATGCCTCCAAGAGTACATCAAGGAAAGAACTGATGCCATCAAGTCCCCAAACAACTGTTGTGGTATTATACGCATCATCTGCAATTCGGAATTGTTCAAATTCATGATGAATAGCCATAAAAATGTCTCTGTTAGGGGTTTTTGGGCTATTCTGTGTAGAGGTGGCCAACTAGATTGGCTAGGCACTATTTTTATAAAAGTTAATGTAATTTTATTTATTTTTGAATAATATTTGTAGATTTGAAATATCAAAAAATAAAAATTTAGTTGACCAACTAAGAAACCGCTTAGGCCCTGCCCGGGCTGCATAGGCGCTAGGCCCTGCTTGAGTGCCCGATGAGTGCCTAGCGAGTTCTAAAACATGCATCTCAATGATTTGGCCAGTGTAATTTTATATATTCTAGAAGTCTCATTTCAAGCATAAGTATTCATCTACAGGATACTTCTGGTCTTTGACTGTAAACTATGATATTGTTTCTATTGATTTTTAATGATTACCGTCCGCTGCATATTTAATGCTGGTGTTCACTGTTCAGATAGTTTTTTAAGTTTATATGCCTATAAAACTCCTGGGTCTGCCATTGCCTGATAGTTGCCTGTTTTTTTAGAAGTAGAGCACTTATGTGGATTTTTATTGTTCCTAGGCGAACTCTTGGAGGAAGAAAATTGTGGGAGTCTAAAGATGATAGGAAATGGGGGCATGATAAGTTTGAGGAGCTGACTATGCAGGAAAGGCATCATGAAGAGGTGACATGTTCAACATATCTTACTTTTGCTTGTCTACTAGGAAAATTCTGTAGTTTTTCCCTTATATGAATTGATTTGCAGGGTAGAAGGGGTGTTAAGGGGCGCTATAGAGGCCGCAATAGAAGTAGAGGCACAGACCATGGATCTGCACAAGGAAGAAGGCAAGAATACACCAATTACAGCACTCAGAGTAATAACAATCAGAGTACTGCTCCTAAGGGTGTTAAGGGACGAGGACCTAGAAGATATCAACCGTCTTTTAAGAACAACAATGATGTTATAACTACCCAGAACAAGTTGTAAGTATATTCCTCCTCTTCATCCTCTCCTTCCTGCTTCCCTTTATATTCTTTTATGTTGTTGATTTCAGTTCTGATTCATTCTTTATTTTCATTTACAGTCCTGGGAAATCAGTTGAGAAACATTCTCATGTCAGTTCTCGAAGAAACAGCGAACCTGTCCCTAATGCAAAACCTGATGCAGTCCCCAAGAAACAAGTTGCCTCCAATTTGAACATTGCTTCTCCTCCATTTTATCCTACTGGTTCTTCTGCTAAAGATAACACTGTGCCCCTTAAGAGGGATGCCCAAGCTGGTACAATCAATCGAAATGGTCAGCAATCAGTAGTGGACGAGACTTTTACTATGGCGCAATCTACTACTACGATGCGGGGAAAAAATATAGTGGGTTCCATTGGACTGAATGATCTCTCCATTAGTGATTCATCTTCTTCGAAGGCTGGGAAGCCCTCAAATGCCATGCAAATGCAGCAAGTGCAATCTCAGTTCAGGGGCCAAGGAAGAGGGCCAGCTTCTTTCACACAGGTGGCCTACCAACCAGCTGCCTCTAATAACCAACTCAACAGGGTTCCACCAAACCAGCTACAACATGTTCAGAGGAATCCTGGTCAAATTCGTGCTCAGTCTTCTCCGCATAGTTCTGTCCAGCAGTCAGCACAACGTGTGCCCCGTGGATCACAAGCCTTTTCTCCTCCTAATGCTGCAGGTTCTGTTATTTCATCTGAATCAGGGGAGGCTGAATCTGCTTCAGAAGTGAATCAACCTAAGACGGCATTAGTTGCTAAAGGGAAAGGGAATGCCCCAGTCAGTGGAAAGAGCTCATTCCTGTATGGTGGAGCTCAGGTTATGGGATCCTCTGGCAATATGGGCAGTGGCCATGGTGATCAAAACTTTCCTACTTTCTTACCAGGTATAATGCTATGTGTGTGGGTTTTGCTTAGAATGACAAGGAAAAATATTTTCCAGTAGTGTGGTTTCTTTTTCTTTCTATTTTACTTTGGTAGGTCCCCTGGAATGGATTAGATTGGACATCCCTACAATGGCATTGCTTTATTTTAATTGACCTTTGCATCGTGTATGTCTTATTTCCTTATCAACGCGAATTTAACTTCATATATTGCCTGCTCTTTGGTGGAATTTCACAGTTATGCAATTTGGAGGCCAGCATCCTGGTGGAATTGGGGTTCCTGCCGTTGGCATGGCCTTTCCTGGATATGTTGCTCAACCACAACTAGGTCTTGGGAGTTCCGAAATGACTTGGTATTACCTCTAGCATCATCCAGTCTTCTAAATGCGCGAAGATTTTTTCTATGATATCTTATCTGACTGATTTTTTATTTGACTAAATGAATCTCTTGATTATCTTTCAGTTTAATTTTATCTTTGAAGTAGTTTGTGTTATCTAAGAATCCAGATATTCTTTTTTTTTTTTTTTTTTTTTTTTTTTGGTATGGTTACATCAGTAAGTTAATTGAGAAACAATTCAGGCTTCCTGTTTTAGCGGGGGCAGCTGGAGCTCTGGGGGCTGCTGGAGCATTGGGTGCAACATATTGTCCACCATATATCACGGTTGATGGTTCATACAGTGCTCGACCATCTGGACAGACGTCTTCTGTAGCACTTGCTTCAAGGTAGAGAGTAGTGCAGTAAACTCCCCCCCCCCCCCCCCAATTTTTTTTGTTCACGATTTACCTGGTTGGGACTACTATTCTCCTGATTGCTTTGTCCAACATTTGTGCTGCTATGAAATTAAGTCTACAGTTGTCACATTTTACTTTCTTAACTAATAAACTTCATTTTTTGTTGCAGCAAAGAAAATAATAATGCAACAAAAGTGGGTAATGATTGGAAACCTTCACAAAGGCCTGGTAAGTTACAATAAACCTCTTGATCCTCAAACTGATTGCAGTTCATTTTAAGTACCAATAAGGACCTAATTGTTTGTACCCTCTATAGAGCTTGCAAATGATGATTTTGGGCAGAGACAAAAGAATCCTCGCAGGCAAGTGTGGCTTTTTACTGCTTTCTGTAGTTTACCAAGTAAGATTCTCGCTACTTACCATGAAAATTACTCTCCCTTACTTTTATATGCAGATATACAGAGATGAAATTCGACCAGTGACGTAAATGGATATCTTGGTTGCCTTGGAATAAGCATATTAATTAAAAAAACTCTAGTCAATGTCCTTCCGTCTGTTGGGTGTAGCAGAGTTCTTGGGTGTGCTTTTGATGCAGGCCTTCTTCCAAGGCCCGTTGTATTTATTCTCCAGTTGTTGATCTGGAGTACTTTGGGCTACTGCATATTCTGAGATATTTTAGGTAATTGCTCTGTATCCTAAATTTCTGCATGGTTTGGTGTGTTTTATCTTTTATCAAATAATCTTTCTTCTACGGTTGGAATATTGATCAAAGAAAAGAGAAGTAATAATAATATGTATCCAAGGAAGCTATGAACCTTGTTACCATGATTTTTTTAATGTGTTTTGTGGATTCTTAGGCCACCAGAGAGTGGCAATTTCATAATTGATCAGTTTTCATCTAGGTACTTGAAAACGCCTGATCGCGCTGCTCAATTTAAGGAAGAACACTGCAGCTTGACAGGTGGCATTTCCTTGTTCTTTTGTGCTGTAAGTACTACACCCAAATAATGGAAGTAAACATGCATATCTTGGCATTTTAGTCCAAAATAGCAAATACATGACTTCAAATCATCTGATGCAGGTTATTGTGCATTAGTCTTTATCTGAACCTTGCAAGAAGATTGTAGTGGAGCTTCTTCCCCCCCAAAAAAAGAAAAAAGTCAAAAAAAAGAATAACAAGTATGGTTGTGCTGCTGCTGCTTGCTTTTATCAAACTAAGTTTCTGTCTGTTCTTTTATGCGGAGGTTATTTCCTCTCCGATCAAGGTTTCAGTTTCTGGTATTTCTGTTTGAGTCGAATTATTCTTTGATTATGAACCGGTGTTTGGCTTTGTGTTAATATATATACTTTGGTTGAGAATAAATTGCCTCCCTGGTTTTGGACCTTTGATGATGGTACTAAGTTTACTGTTCTTGGCTTTGGCTGCTACTACATGCGTTTGATTTTCTGTAGAAGCTCATTGATTTATTTTCTTTCTATTGTTGGGATGGATACTTCTTTTTAATTAATTATAAGCATGGTGATACTGATAATCAAAATTGTTTAAATGCCTTTTTGTTTGATGATTCAACTATTTTCCTAATTACATATTTCTGCTGAGACTGAAAAATATATCGTTTCTTTTTTCTTCTTCTGGAAATTGTATCTCTAAATCTTGATTCTTCCCAATATATCAAGTTGTAGTTAAAGATCATAATTTTACAATTTGAAGCATCGATTCTTTATTTATTTATTTTTAAATGCTGAAGTAAAATCAACTATTATTGATAATAAAAAATATTAGATATGGGATGCTTAGGCAATTGCGTATTTAAAGCATATGTTGTACTCCCTCCGTCCCGTGCGAATTGTTACACTTCTTTTCGGCACGGGAATTAAGAGTTGTGAGTGTAGAATGAGTTAGTGGGATTAATATTTTATTGTTGAGTGTGAAAAAGGAGGGTCCCGTGCGAATTGTTACACTTCTTTTCGGCACGGGAATTAAGAGTTGTGAGTGTAGAATGAGTTAGTGGGATTAATATTTTATTGTTGAGTGTGAAAAAGTTACCTTTTTTAGAAATGTAACAATTCGGGTGGGACGCCCAATTTGGTAAGTGTAACAATTCGGGCGGGACGGAGGGAGTATTAATTTAAATTGAATATATTAAGTAAGTTTAAGATAATATTTCAGGAGAAATAAGTTAGGGTTATGCTAATTGGTTTATTATTATTTTTTTGAGCGGCTGTTTAGATTAGATTATTATTGTCCATTGAATGCCGTGACCATAACGACAAGATTAATTTTGATGATAGTTACGATGCGCAATATGTTGATTAGTTTTTTTTTTTTTCCCCCAATACCTTCCCTCCTAATTCTCCTCTGCATTCATGTTTTTTTTAAAGCGTGTTTCAAATATATAATTTAATTTTTATATTTATTTATTCTTTTAGTAATTTAGAAATATATTATTGAATAATTTTGGAAAGTAAAAATAATAGAAGTAATATAATGAAAAAGTGAGGTTAATTAATACTTTTAAGGGAAAAGGTTCAAATATATTTCAGATTAATATATTTTTTTAAATTTATCTCAAACTATTCTAGTGTTTCAAATTTGTTGCAAATTATTCAAAACAAAGTAAATATATCCTGAACTATTTTTTTCATCTATAGAAAAATTGATTTTAGTGTCGGAAATTCAAATCAACAAATTAAATTTTAAGATTTGAATGTTAGACATATTATCTCATTGTATATGACTTGGATTTTCAACAATACAATTGACTTTCTGTTGGTTGAAAAAAATAATTTATGATATATTTGCATTTTGAGATAAATTTGGAACATTTGTATAGTTTAGAATAAATAAAAGTAGTGTTGGAAGGTTTAATTCAATATCTTGTTTTCCAAAAAAAATTTGTGTTGTACCATATAATCAGAAGAGAGTGAGTATTCAAATTTATTTTTATTGTATAGTAAGTAAATTAATCTAATACGTATAATTAATTAATGTGTTATTTCCAAGGTTACTCAAATTGAACAAAACTTTCAAATCAATTTACTTAACGAACTTGTTAACATATTGAATAGTGTCAAATTAAAAATTGACTCGTTTATAAAAATAAAAAAAACTGAATGTGATATTTATTCAAAATTATATAAAAAAAATAAAGTTTGAAATATGAAAATTTATTTTCGTTTTCCTGTTAAACTTTTATCTTGAACATGTCTCTTAATGACAGTTCAACCTCCACTCTAAAGCTTTCAGAATTAATTTAAACAAGTTATGAGTTTAAAAAGAAATAAGAAATTAAATAAAGGTGAAAATGTAAATTCCATGGCTTTTATCTGCATGTATTTCAAATAAATTAAACTATGAAATTAAACGAAGGTGAATAAAATGCATAATAATAAAAAAATAATATTCATATTTGCTGAATACCAATCCTCTTAATCTGCGAGTGAGCTTCTTTTTACGCAGTTTCTCTCTCTCTCTCTCTCTCCAACTCCCTTGTACACTTCAGCTCTCCTCTTTCTCTCTCTAGAACTTACCGCAGCTGCAGTGAGAGGTGTTGCGTTAAAGTAAAAAGGAGTTCACCTGCTATACAAATTACTTCATGTGCATACATACTGACTTACCGACTTCAGAAGTGTCGGTGCCATCCAAATTTCTTTAGAGGGGGAAAGGAAAAAAAGGATTCTTGCTCTAGGATCTTCTGCTGTAAAACATTTCTACACATTGTGTTTTACCTGTGTAAATAACTCCAGCTACTTGCTCCCACTTTGTCAAATATCACTTCTTAGCTGCACTTAGTTCCATCGGGATCATTGTTCCGGTAATCTTTGGTGAGTTTTTTGGATTGCTTTTTCCTTTTTTCTTGTGTGTGTGTTGTCGTTTCTTGGATTTTGTGGCTCTCAGAACAATGAATCCGTGTTTTTCTTGTTTAGATTAGCATCAAGAATTTAATGGTTTGTGGTTCATTGGTATTTCTTGGCCGGCGCATTGATTAAAATGGATGTAATTGATTAAGGGATTTCATCTGAGACAATTTTAATTGCTGGGATATTTCGGTTTTCTGCTGCAGGTTAGTGTTATGCATTGAAGATTAACTGGACGGAAGAGCTGATAAGTAGTTTCGGTTTGTTTCTTGGAATCTTGGATTCAAGAATCGGAGTTTTTGGTCAGTTTTGGCATTTTGTAGTTTCATTTTGTTGAGATGTTGTTGTGTGGAAACTGTGACAGTTGAGTGATTATGAATCTTGTAATGGAGGATGTCAATATGGTTAGGCTGTCTCCATTGAGACCTGGTAGTGGTAGTGGTGCTGGTGGTGGGGGCGGTTTAAAGTCGCCATCGTCCGGGAAGTTAACTCCGAGAGGCTCTCCTTCTCTCAGGAGGTTGAGCTCCGGTCGCACCCCTAGAAGAGAGGGCAGGAGTGGTGGTTACACTTTTGGTTATTGCTTCAGAAGCAACCGCATTGTCCTTTGGTTGCTTTTGATCACTCTTTGGGCTTATGCTGGATTCTATTTTCAGTCCAGATGGGCTCATGGAGATAACAAGGAAGATCTTTTCAGTGGTGGCTATGGAGGTGAATCAGATGGTGGGAACTCGCCATCACGACGGAGTAGTAACCGGAGGGACTTGATTGCTACTGCTGATTCTGGATCCCTTAAGTTCAAGAATGGAACAAGTAACTCAAGTTTGGACAATGTAGAGGTTGTTCTTGCAAAGAGTGGAAGTGTTGATACATCAAAGAAAAACAAGGTTTCAAAGAAAAAAAGTAAGAAATCTAGGCGTAGTTCCAATAAGAAGAATTCTGGCAAACCGAAGGTGGTGACACATTATGCAGAAAGTGAAGTTGATGATGAACCAATAGAAGATATACCCAAGAAGAATACAACTTATGGATTCCTTGTAGGTCCGTTCGGGTCTGTGGAGGATT
The DNA here is from genome assembly GCA_026898455.1 of Plectranthus barbatus. Classification (NCBI taxonomy): domain Eukaryota; kingdom Viridiplantae; phylum Streptophyta; class Magnoliopsida; order Lamiales; family Lamiaceae; genus Plectranthus; species Plectranthus barbatus. Next base: position 33,728 of record JAPKLW010001416.1, on the reverse strand, counting down.
CGATTTTGGAGTGGAGCCCTGATAGACGGTCAGGCACCTGCGACAGGAAGGGTGCATTTGCACGTCTGGTTTGGTCAAGGAAGTTTGTGTTGATCTTCCATGAGCTGACCATGACAGGAGCTCCTCTTGCAATGCTGGAGCTGGCAACAGAGTTTCTGAGCTGCGGAGCTACGATATCGGTTATAGTTCTGAACAGGAAGGGGGGCTTGATGCCGGAGCTCACTAGAAGAAAAATCAAAGTCCTTGGGGACAAGGTAGATCTAAGCTTCAAGGTAGCCATGAGAGCGAATGTCATAATTGCAGGTTCTGCTGTCTGTTCATCATGGATAGGTGAGAACACTCAATGACTCATCAAAGCTTTTAAAATTTGTTTGCATTCATGATATCTTTTGAATACACTGCAAATTTGATATTTCAGTTCTACCTAATTTTTACTGTCATTTGCAAATTCTCATAGTAGGACTGCTTTTATGACAAACTCTATGTATGATTACTGCCATTTATTGCAAAATATTATGTCATGTGTCCAATGTTTGGTACTTGATAAAGTTGCCATAAAATCATTTGGTTTGTCATGCTTTTAGCATCTAGAATTATGCCTGTTTGTTTGGATACACTATCTTTACAAAATCAGCTTGTAAGGGGAGGGATATCTGTCCATTTAAACGTGGTTCATGTTATTGTCACCGGTCAGTGCGGGACATTCAACACACCTCCTCATGTGCAACGTAGAATTATTTATATTGCAAACTGCTGACAAAACGACTGTATTGGGGCGCACCCATATAGCAACAAGGTTGTCTCTGATACCATATTAGGGCTCACCCATCCTTACAAAACCGGCATGTAACTAGGCGGCATACTTCACCATTATAGGATGGTCCATGCCATTGTAATCAATCAATTAAGGACATGCAACACTATTAATCCAGGCTCCAGCAATCTTGGATTCATTTGTTTTTTATTTGTAAATGAGAAGTATGATTGCCACAACTATCAAATTGGTTGGTGTTGGCTTAATTGTATACTAGCAAAGTTTCCACTGTTTGATGAAGAATCTGTGGATATCTGCATGTTTTTTCTCATCCCAATCTTTCATAATGACTATCATATCTAAATCATTTTCTTCTTCTTCTTCTTTAATGTGATCTCAGAACAATACCTGTCACGCACAGTACTCGGCTCGACTCAAATCATGTGGTGGATCATGGAGAACAGGAGAGAATATTTTGATCGGTCAAAGCATCTTCTCAACCGAGTAAAGAAGCTGATTTTTCTTTCTGAGCTACAATCCAAGCAGTGGTTAGCCTGGAGCGAGGAAGAAAACATCCGGTTAAAAGAGGAGCCTGCATTGGTTCCACTTTCTGTCAATGATGAGCTAGCCTTCGTCGCAGGCATCCCCTGCTCGCTAAACACTCCAGCATTCACTACAGAGAAAATGCTGGAAAAGAGACAGTCATTGAGAAGTGCCATCAGACAAGAAATGGGGCTGACAGATGATGATATGTTAGCTGTCTCCTTGAGCAGCATTAACCCTGGAAAGGGTCAGTTGTTGCTTCTGGAATCCACGCGCTTGCTGATCGAACAAGGCCAGCAGCTGAACAGCTCTGGTCCCAAAGATTCAATCTTGATAGATCAAGATTATTATTCTCAGAAGCTTGAAATGGATGGCAGAATGAGAAAAATGTTATCGGATGCAGATGGGAAGAAGGGACAGAATCTCAAGATACTCCTCGGCTCGGTCGGATCTGAGAGTAATAAAGTAGCTTATATAAAAACGCTTCTTACATTTGTATCAACACATGCAAACTTGTCCAAGTCTGTGCTGTGGACTCCTGCAACAACCAGGGTTGCCTCCCTCTATGCCGCAGCAGATGTTTATGTGATGAATTCTCAGGTAAAATATTGCTTATTATGGCTCATCTTTGGATGATTATTGTATACAATGAGGAATCTTGGTTTGATGTTGCATCATTTTCAGACATAGTTCTTGTCCTAAAATCCAAAACTGAAGAAATGGTGCATGATATCTGTGCAGGGAATGGGAGAGACGTTTGGAAGGGTAACAATTGAGGCCATGGCATTTGGACTTCCTGTATGACATTTTCTCTCTCTCTCATGAAACATCTGAAATGAGAGTTTTCAGGTTTTCACATGAGTTGCATGTGTGCAGGTGCTAGGAACTGATTCTGGAGGCACGAGAGAGATCGTGGAACAGAACGTAACGGGCATGCTCCATCCGTTGGGGCGTCCGGGAGCTCGAGTTCTTGCAAAAAATCTGGATTTGTTGCTGCAGAGCCCAGGGACGAGGCAAGAAATGGGAATGAGAGGCAGAGAGAAGGTGGAGAAGATGTACCTTAAGAAACATATGTTTCAGAAATTTGGAGAGGTGTTGTACAAGAGCATGAGAATTAAGTAGAGCACATCGCTTCTATAGGCTTCGATGATGATGATGATGATGATGATGATATAGATACCTTTTTTTTCTTTATAGCTTTATTACTGATCTTGTTTTCATACATCTTAAATGAAGTTGCAATTTCACTTTGCTTGGAATCATCAAATAAATGCAAAGAAATCTACAAAAAAAAGTATAAAATCCTAAAACAAGTCCCTTTCCATGAATATCCATGCTACTACTCAGCAAGCAAAAACAATTCAATATATGTAAGCAAAGACCACATGAATCACAGTCGCATGAAAAAGCTTAACAAACATTGCAGATATCAAAGTTACAAATGGAGATGGAAAGGTAATTCTCCAGTTGATAGAAAATAATCCAAGTGTTGCAAAACCAGACATCAAGTGGTCAAACAAACGAAGAAAAAAAGATAATGCCTTGAAACAACTCACTAAAATTGCTAAATTCAACTGATGTTTCAGCTTTCACATTTGCTCAAGCTGCCACAAGCATTGCACTCCATAACCGTAGATGGCCGGGAGTCGGCCGGGGGTAGAGGGGCCAATGTGCCCCCACAATTGTCTCTACTGCACATGTATCTCATGAAGAAGTATGCATGAGGAAAATCATCATTTTCTTTATCCATACCACAATCATCCCCCTCATCACCCCCACTCTCATCCTCATCCTCATCCATATCATCATCCTCCTCCTCCCCCATTTCTCTCTCTCCCTCCCCTTCTTCCTCATCATCAGACCAATTGGCCTCGACTTTGCAACGATCACAGTCACACACGAAGCCATAATCCTCCTTCAACCGCTGCTGCCTCTCTGAATATTTATAATTCACAGGGAAATAGCTCAGGCAGATCTCCCTGCCTGCATCTAGATCATGGATAACCCTCACAACGATATCAGTATTGCTAAAATCGGGCACCGAATCCACATAGTCAAACCTACAAGCATTTGGCAGGCAATCGTGATTGAAAAACGATGCCGTTGGGTAAATCCCATAAGCTCTAACAGACCTCTCTTTATCATCAGCAAACGGCTCCATCAGCCCAAATGCATTTAGCTTATCTTTAGCTAACAGCGCCGCCGTCAGCTCTACTGAGAACCCGAGATTACCCACATTCGAAAGCTGGCAGACCGACGACATTACAGAATGCAAGAAAACAGATGCATCGTCTACAAAGGCTTCACCTTGAAGGGAGAGGAGCGTCTGGAAATGAGAAGGTGAAGTCATTGCAGTATTGTACGCGGCGACTAGAAACCAAGCGTGCTGATGGGTGTCTTGGTGGCGGTGGAGGAGGGGAGAGTCGGCGGCGCGGAGGCGGCGTAGAGCTTGGCAAACAAATGGGGTGTGGGAAGTAGAGAGAGCAACGGATTGGCATTGTGGGGAGCAAAAGGTTGCAGCGGTGGAGCAATTGGGGCAAGAAACTGCTGTTGCAGATTGGGGTGCGATTGTTCGGAAACAGTGAGAGCAGTAATTGGCTAAGGCGGCGGCGCCGCCAAGGGGAAAGGCGGAGTAGAGGAGGATTGGGGATTCTTTCAAGACTATTTCTCCGGCCCTCAGCAGCTTCGTAGAGACTAATGCTCTTCCTTTATTTTCAATATCGACCATTTTAATCGAGGAACTACCTCCCAACATTTCGCTGAGATTTTTTTGATTCCAGAAGAAACGACACTGGCAAAATGTTTGCTTTACTGGAGATGAACAACCAAAAGAGAGATTGTGAAGAACAAACTTACAGAAAGGCGGAAAACGATGGAGATTTCCCGACCGCGGTGACGGCGGCGGCGGAGAGTTGAGGGGTTTAAGGATATACCTTTTTTCTTTCATGTGTTTGCGAAGAACCCTTAATTGGATTTTGTCTTTTAAATTTTTTTCTCTACTTCTCTTTTGCCTTTTTCACTTCAAAATTATAATATTGTAAATATTATTTTTCTAATCTATTTTATATACTAATCAGATTTACACTAACACGTTGCGCTGCGTACATTGTTTAATATTATTTAAATAAAATTTACAAAATTATACATGTTTATTTGCATTTTATTTGATTTTTTAAAAATATATTAGTATTTTATTATCATTATTAATAAAGTTATACTATAGTATTTATTTAAAACTTTTAGAACAAAATTATATTTATGTGAATTTGATTGCAAAGTGATTAATCACATCTAAAAAGTGATTCATATCCCACATATTGCAAATGTGAGTTTATCATGTAACTTTTAACTCACCCTTCCTTCGTTCGGGGTGTAGTGGTTAAAGTTCATTGTCTGTGACTGAGAGGTTATATATTCGAGCTTTCAGGGGACATCTGGGTGTATGTTTAAGATTAATGTACATTTATTCAAAAAATATATATATTTACTGATCAATATTATTATATCACAGTCGAAAGTTTAATATGATATGGAGTCGTGAAATCTAAGTCAAATAGTATCTTAAATGAGTTGGTCTTGTGAGAGACCGTCTCTACAAAGATTGCATGAAACGGATCTCACAAAGATCCATATTATAGATGAGTTTTTTATTAGTTATTTTTTATGGATTTGTGAATTTTGTTGAGCGATGATGGATGCCAAGACGTGCGTCGTCCTCGACACAGGCAGCTTGGACCATGGATTCTGAATTGTGCAAGTGGCGGAGAACAACATGGGCATAGATAGAGAGTTATCATGGACGACAGAGAGGATGGTGATGGGGCGGATGTAGTGGTGCCATATGGGGGATTTCTCCGACGAGTCCGTGGCAAAGAGACAATTCATGAAAGGGACAAGAGCTTCATTTGACAGAGTTCTAGCTATGGATTCAAGCTCGTTGGCCGCCACAGAAAGTGTGTCCATATTTGAGAGTTTGTCGATACAATTGTTAACACATGATTTCAAATCTATGTAGGCCTATTTTGACATTAAAAAAGTGAGATAGTTTCTCTGACTCTGAGTACAAGGTGTTCGACAAATTTTCTGAGTGAAAACTTCTTGTTGAACAACACCCTTACTTTGACAACTGTTGTGATCCTTTAAATTACTTGATTGTGTTTATATCCTGGTGTCGAATCTTGTAGCTTTTGTTGTGTGGGGATCGTTGATGTGTTATTTGCTTACTCTATTGATTCATGCTATCTACATATTTTGTTTTCGTGGTGTAGTGTGAATATCAAGATTGGTTTTTTTTTTATTTATGGAGAAATAGGTGCGTGATGAAATTTTATTATTTGAAGGTTTAATCGGCTTAATTTTGTTTTATGTTGTTGCTTTTTTTCATTCCCTTGTTTTTTGTATTGTTATTTAGTTGAGTTAAAACAACCATATATTTGAAACATTGAGAGATGGTGGAAAGATGTTTTATTTGATAGTTGATTGTGATGAAGGTGAATCGCAATTAAGTTTTCCATGCATTTACAAACCATTGGATGATGTTATATTTGATGGAATGCCAAGGTTCGGAGGGGCGGCAACAAAGAAATTCATCATTTTCTTCTTTAGATAAAGAAAATCATTTATCTCGAAAAACAAAAATACATCATTTACAGTAAATAAATATATTATTTACTAAAATAAAATACATTATTCTAATTGGAAAAATAAATCATTTGATTATTCCATGTACTTTTAAATGAAAATGATAACAAAATACATCATTATAATCGAAGAAATACAACATTTGAATATTCCATATATATTTAAGTAAAATGAATATTAAATAAAAACGGAATTGTTGGTCCCGGATATCAGGGTATACTTTGGCAGCGGAAAATACGTAAGTTCGTTTCTTGCACTCTGCTGGTTACACAGCTGACTGGGACCTTGTCAGCTGGTAAGTCAACTGGCAACTGAGTATTCAGCTGACTGGCAACTGGCTGGTCAGCTGATGACTCAGGACTTAGAAAATTTTAGAGTCGAGTTCGCACAGTTATAAACTGGTTTCAGTTATACTCCAGCACTTGGGTGCTGGGTTTTAAATCAGTAAGTAAATGCTGAAAGCAGTAAATAACAAGGATATTTTATAGTGGTTCGATCAACTGATCTACGTCCACTCTCCAGTCGAAGCACTGGAAATTCACTAAAAAGAGTAATCCGGTACAAGATTTCCTACGATCTATTTCCAGCTGGTAGATGCCTCGTCTACCAGTCCACTGGATCAACCGCTCCCGGTCCTTGTCCTTCTTCAACTCTCGTCAGATGGATGGAGTGCGAGCACGTCACTTCAACCTCCTCCTCCGACTGATTGGGTGTTGAGTTCTCCCAAGAACTTGACTCTTGCTGGCGGCAAAACTGCCCGTAATAACTCTGGAGCTGGCTGGCTCAAGAGCTGCTATGTTCTTCCTCGGAATGAGAAAGAACACCAAATGAGATCAATAACTCACAAGCTAGAAGCTTGGAGTCTCGTGTTCAAATGATTGACACACGGAGTAGCTTTAAGAAAAGCCTCGAAAGATTGCTTATTCGCTGATATGAATGCGTTTGAGCTTTCGGTAGGTCAAGAGTATTGAATGCTGTTGGATCTCACGTATTTATAGACGTGAGATTCTGATTCAAATACTAGCCGTTGCACACATCCGGAATGGTCTTCTGACTCCAGATGTACTTCAGACGGCTGCAGGTAGCATTTTCAGGAAAGCGCCATGCCTGCGACCGCTTTATCTGACACAGATCTCTTTGTGTCAGAACGGCACTATTCGTCAGTAGGGAATCAAGAACTGGAGTCTTGAGCTGATTAGACTTTAAGTTAGCCGCCCTTAAAGTCCTTCTTTGTCAGCACATTCCTCAGACGAATCTTCTCTTTGTCTCTATGTCTTCGGGAGAGCGAATCTTCAATTCTGATGATAACCTTCGACTGGCAGATCATGCTGGTGATCTTGTGCTGGCAGTCTCTGCTGGTGACTTGCCTTAGCACAATCAAGGTCTACCAATTCGTCTGATGTTATCTCTTGAATCCTCCCGTGACTGGTGGCTTCACCGCTGGTGAATAGTGTCAACCAGAACACATATTCTGCTGGTAGATCTGTCAGCCTCCTGCTGATGAAATCTTCCCACTGGTGAACAGTAGCCAGTCTATAGCTCAACTCTATGCTGATGAACAGTATCAGCATGAGTCTTGGTCAGTCGCTTGCTGGTGAGGCATCCCTCAACTGGTAAGCACATCTCATGCTGGTGAACAGTAGCCAGCATGAGTCTTGATCAGCTGCGACTTACAACTCAAAATACCTATACAGGACTTTACATTTGAGACTAGAGCTATTCTAGAGACAACTGACGCTGGTTGGACTTAGGATTTGATCCACCAAAACACCAAGGCTAATATCTAACAATTTCCCCCTTTAGGCTCTAGCAATAATGCCTTGTAATTCGTGCGCCCCTGTGGAAGGAAAACAGCCAGATTTCCCAACAGGAATCAATTACAAAAATAATTTATATCATTTACAGTAAATTAATATATCATTTACACTAAAGAAACACATTATTTAAGAATAAGAAAAATCACCATTACTAAAAAAAATCACAATTAATAAGAATAAAAGAATGAATTACACCATTTTAAGTAAAGGAATTGCATCAAATAAATCACCATTAATAAGAATAAAAGAATGAATTACATCATTTTAAGTAAATGAATGCATCATTTGAATGAATTAAATACATCATTTAAATGAATCAAATAAATTTAGCACAAACTTTTTTGAATTGAAATTATTAAAAAATGAATTACATCATTTATAATAAATGAATATATCATTTACAGTAAGAGAATACATTATTTAGGAAAAAAAAAATCATTGCCAAAAGAAAAAAGGAAGAATACATTATCTCTCTCCCTCCGTCTCTTTTCTATAGCCATTGAAACATAGTCCAACACCAACAAGAATATAGTAACAAGCGATCATAAAACAATGTTATAGACCCATTCTACATTTCTCTACTCTTGCAAAAGCTCTTGTATAAATTGACACAAATTTTCTTGGTAATTGAAGATCAATTCGAGCACAATTTGGAGCTATCCATCGACGGTTGTTATGCAAATTTAGGAAACCGTAATTTGGAGAGAGATAAAGGGACCGCTCAAGAGAGCAATGAGGATATCAATCGCGAAATTTCAAAATATGATTTTCTGGCGGTGAAAACAAAATCAGTAGATGTGAGTTCGTCGTGACCTCCGGCGACGAACACCGTCCGAGAATTGTCCGACGCGCATGCGAAGAACCGCCTCTCGCCGCCGGGCATGTCGGCCCCGCGGCGCCACGTGGCGGAGACGAAGTTGTAGATGAAGACTGCGGGCGAGGCCTCCCAAGTCTCCGGGTTCCACCCGCCTATCACCACCAGATTCAACCCGACTCCGACCAGCTGGCAATACATCGGCAACCCGTCGGAGTAACCAGGAACCGGCGGCAGTTCAGACCAGAAACCAGTTTCCGGCTCGCAAAGCGTCAGCCGATACGCCGGAAATGCCGCAGACTTCCTGGAGCCAAGATCCCGGGTCGGGTCGACCCGGGATTGCGCCATAACCACGACCCTCTGGGTCAACCCAGAGAGTTTCCGGCGGCGCCAGAATTCCGGCAGCTGAATCTCTCGCTCCCATCTTGGGCAGACTGATACAGCAGAAGACAAGTGGTGATGGGGAACTCGAATGAGACATTCTAGACCCAAATCAGCTGGAAGACCGGGGATAAGATCAGAATCCATAGTAATAGAACTGTGTCAGCGAATTGAAACAAGAAATCAAGATAGGCATTTCTATATATATAGGCAGGAAAAAGAGCAAAAATGCTTTCTCGAAATGGACACACTTCTTTTTCTGATTCTTTTAAACGAGAGGTTAAGCTGAAAGCTTCTAGAAGGAAGCGGGTTTTAGGGCAGAGGTTGATGAGATGAAGACAAGGAATCATAGAAAAAATCGACATGCACCTGGATTTTGAGGATTTACTTTACCTTTATGTTGTGGGTTAATTTATCTCTCATTTGAGAGAGAGAGAGAGGTGTTCTAGATGAAAGGGAGACCGGCATCATTAGCCTATGGGCAGTGGGCGCAAGCCATTATTAAATCAGATTCATCTTTTTCTTTTCTGTCAAAAAGGACTAGTTCTTGGATTTATCGTTCTTTGTGTTTTTCTGCAACCAACATACATTTTTCATAAATTATCATTTCCGACTCATTGATTTTAAACAACCCCAACAAATTTATGTTATAAAAGGTTTGATTCTGAATTTTTTATCTAAAAAAAAAAAATTATCCTTGCAAACGTTTTGACCACCCCCAACAATTTTTACATTCAACTTTCTATAATACTTCAATAATAATAATAATAATGATTATATTTGATTCAATAATTTATTACTATTTGGATAAACAATCTCAATAATTCGATTTATTAAATACTCCTTCTTAGCTTACTTCATTTAATTAAAGTCAAGAAGTTTTGAATTTTAATCGAACTTTTTCTAATCAAAGTGTATAAAAACAATCTACAACTAACAAGGGTTGAACTCAAAGCTTTTTCAAGGGGCTCCTCTTCTTTTTTAGTTTTTCTAAGAAAAGTAAGTATACAATAAACAACTCTCTCATAGTATAATAGAAAAATACTCATGCAAATATATTAATTCTAGGAGTATCACTACTTCAGGAACTAAGGACCTGAATGATAGTGTAATTATGGACTCAAAATCTAAATGGTAAATTTAGTATCTTTCAGGTTCTGAAATTCTCAATCTATAATTTGAAATTTTAATTTTATGAAATTTTTTGAAAGATGCTAATGTGTTTTGATATTAACTATTTTAATTTTAAAAAACAATGTTCACTATTTTAGAAAAATGATATATTGAGGATTAAGGAATTTAGATTAATATGCTTAATAAATAATGGAAGCATACAACTTCTTATAAATAATTTCACAAATTTTTATCATGTTGGAAAGACAAAGAAATAATAATTGTAATGACAAGTATGCAAAAATCCAAAGTTTTGAAAATATTTGATATGGAGAAAAAAAGAAAAAAGAAAAAAAAAAGGAGAGGCTTTATAGATTCAAGTAGTTCTATGTCACCTATATACTTAGGAATTTTTTTTAATTATTTGATTAAAACTTATTTATTATCCAAAACTGTTATGTGAGTGGACTTGTACAACTTGTACTAGGTTAGTTACCTAGAGCTTAATTTTAAAATGAAAAAAAAAAATTGATGGGAGCTATCATTTGCATGATTTGAGAACTATTGAATATATTATTAATGAGAAAGTCAAAGAGTTTTTATCAGACTTTTCTTTTATGTCACAGAATAAATTGTATGTACCGTTGTAATAGATAACACTCATTAATTATGTCAATAAAGATATTTTAAATGGAACTTCAAAACCCCCAAATTTGTAAAGAAAAAAAATATGAAATTTAGAAAATAATTTAATCTCAATTATTAATTTTTTGAGATGAATGATATAGATTCATTTTTATTTAACACAAATTAATTTTTAATATGTGAACCACTTCCTATATATGTATATAGGGGTGCATGCAAGTGTCACGGAGTGACAATTTTGGCACTAGACTCTCGGTCTCGGTCGATCCTATGTGTGCTGGCCCCCTAGTTCCGAGTGTGATCACGATCAGCTAATGCCTATTTGGTGCATGCAGGTACAAGTTCTACTCCTATATTTCCTATCGGCCCTTGAATGTTCGGCTTGTTGTGCATATGGAACGGCTGATCTCCGTGAGAGTCAGAGGTGCCGGACGGGTCATCCGCTGGACCCATTACACATGGTATCAGAGTCAGGTTCTGCGATGTTGGACCAAGGCTCTCGCGATGGCACTCCAAGGGAGTGAGTGGCCATGCTGCGCACTTAGAAAGACGAAGGTGGCAATGAAAAGACAGGCGAGCGGTGTCCAGGTGGGGACAACTCCCAAAGGGAAGGGAGGTGCTTGCAGTTGTTGCTGGACAAAGAGAGCTTGGTTCGTGCGGGTAACACGCCAAGTACGGTCACGGCCAAACAAAGTAAAAGAAACAACAAGTGATATTTCAATGGTGGTCGGAGATGTTGGGTGCTAAAAGGGGGCTCGAATGCGGCGACCTGGATACGAGTTTGTGGGCAAACCATACCACGTTGGGCGAGCCCTAATGAGCACAAGAAAGCGATGTTAGTACCCTCTGACTGTGCATGTGACGAGGTCCATCCCAGCACACATGGGATCGACCGAGACCGAGAGTCTGGGGCCAAAACTGTCACTCCGTGACACAAGGCTGAACATATGATCATGAATGAACAGAGACCAAAATTCAGTCATTGATTTTGAAAATAGACGTCCCTGATTTTCTGTTGTCATTTATCATTGTTGATAGCTTCTTCTATCATTAAAATGACAAATTAATCATAAACGGAAAAAAATGAAATGAAATTAAATCTGCATGCTTATTTTTCGGATTCAGTTACCAAAACAAATCCCCCAATGTTTTCCATTATTATCGTATAAATTGGAAAGAGAAATAAGATCATGTCGCATATTTTTTGGGTGCGGTTACAAAAAAAAATACACTACGACTTATTCCATAATCTTAAGCTAATCATTATCATTGTTTATGACTTTGTGTGTCATTGTAAGGTAATTACGTGAAAGTGTGATAAACTGCATGGTGAAATAAGATTTTCCGGCTGATTTAACGGGTGCGGTTTCAACTTCCACTAATCTATTATCGTTAAATGCATAAACAACTTTAATTATTCGTACAATGATATTGAATAAAGATAACAATGATCTTAGAGGTGTATTAAAAATAAATTAAGATTAAACCAACAAATTTTGATAAATGATATTGAATACAAGTAACAATGATAATATCAACAACGTACAATGCTACATATTAACTGAGTTCACACAATGTATAAAAAAAAAATAAAAAATTAACAATCCATTAAACAAGAATTCGAACAATGAAATATTTATTCAAAAATAATAACACACATTTCAAAACAACAATGATAATAGCAAGTACTTAATTAAAACGGAATTAACATAAAATGATCAAGCAAGAACATAATAGCAAAAATATAATAACAATGATAACAAGAACATAATAACAATGATATTAGCGAGTACTTAATTAAAATGTAATAGCAAGAACATCGTCCAGTCCGACTTATTGCACTCTCTCGCCTGCACGCTCCCGCACTCCCTCCCGTTGCAGTACATCGTTCACGTTGGCTCCCCAAACAGCCTAATCCTGCCGCCGCATTGCACTCCAACGCGATCTTCAGCAACCCCGACGACATCTCCTTCACGAGTGCCGCCATCGACACCGTGAACTTGACCAGGAACACGGGTTTGGACCTCGAGTCACACTGGACGGGGAAGCTCACTACACCACGGTGGTTTCTAAATAGGGTTCTGGTGACTTTACGACCGAGGGAAGGGGTGATGGAGAGCTAGTTGGGAGTGGTGATCCATCTGCACGTGGTGGGGAGGATGGAGGGGAATGTGAGGATTGAGATAAGCGATCGAAGGAACGCCCTGATGCCGATGCAATTTCGCTGAGGCGGCGGCGGCGGGAGAGCTCTCTCGCGTGATGGATTGGTTGTTCTTTGAGGTCGTGTGGCAGATTTTCTAATAAAATTGGTGTGCAACAATAATAATATAAATATATGCTAACAAATAAAATCTCATGAAATTAGAACTACCATAATTATCAAACTAATTGTGAAGTACGAAAATGCGAATATGTAAGTTTGACACACGGTTGTCAAACTTACTCGCATTGACAGGTTAAAGTCAAACCTTATCTGCTTATACCTTTGACTCTTCAATGTCAAAATTCCGAATCTGTTTGTTACTAGTTTGCTACAACTAACTCCTATTTTATAGGAAACTTATTCTTATCTGTTTAATGACGTTTTTATAGGTCCTAAATATCAGGTTTCGAATATATTATCTTTATTAAGTATATATTATTAATTATATTATTTATACTATTATTCTAGGTAGTTATTTTAGTTCCTAAATAATAGGGAGCACCTCTACATCTTTATTTACCCCCACGTGAGTTTGTGGGAGTTCATTTTTGTTGTATGAACAAGTAAAGACGTGGAAGAAGACACGATCCATTACCAAGTAGTGGAAGAAGTGCTCGAGTGCTCGAAGTTCTATAAATACGAGATGAGGAAGACTAGAGACGGTGTGGATTAGAGGTTAGACACATATTCATACGAGCTCTAGGCTGAATCATTTCACCAATCATTCATCAAGCGCACGAAGATTGCAATCGAGTTGTAGAATCCATCTCTGGAGAGTGAATCCTACGGTGGATGAGCATTTGGGTTGTATCGTGTGTTTTTGGGATTGATTGTTTTCGTAGGAATTTTTCTAAGGAGTGAACTTAGGAAAATTTCTATCTTGTTTAGTATTTTGTTCTTCACTTGTAAAAACCTTGCTTTGAAAAGTACAAACTATTTGCCGTGTGGCTCTCGAGGGTTTATGATTTATAAACCTTTGAAAAATTATTCCGCTGTGTCAAAATCTTTAAGCTTCCGCGTGTGTTAAAATACTTTGATTTGCGTGTGTCAAACTTTTGTGTTTTGTCTTTGACACCATTGTGTTAAACTCGGGCACTAAATTCTATCAATTGGCGTCACTAGCCTCTACTTGACGGACTAAGTATTTTGTTCCTGAGTGCAGTTTTTCACAATGGACTTGTCTAGTATGCCAGCTCGTCCTCCCGTGCTGGATTGCAATGGGATCAACTACAACATGTGGAAAACCCGTATGCGAATTTACATCAAAGCTGTTGATGAGAGAGCTTGGGCTGCATTGCTGAAAGGATGGACACCTTTGAAGGAAGAAATTCCAGATCCTGAAGATGCAACAAAGACTGTCATGATTCCAAAAGAAGAAGGAAAATGGACAAATGAGGAACGGATGTTGTCAAACTGCAATGCTAAAGCTCTTAATGCAATTTTTGTGTCTGTTGATATTGGTTGTGCTAGGTTAATCTCTAGTTGCTTGGAAGCAAAAGAAGTCTGGCTTATTCTTCAAGCCAAATGTGAAGTGTCAGCTAGTGTGCGAAAGACCAAAATGAGACTTCTCACTACCAAATTTGAGAATCTCTGTATGGCTGAGGATAAAACCATCACCGAATACTTTGAGAAGATGGTGACCATGGCGAATGAAGCTCTAGTACTGGAAGAACCGATTAGCAATGAAAGAGTTGTTAGCAAGATGCTTAGATCTCTACCTGAAAGATTCAATTACAAAATTTCAGCCATTGAATAGGCCAAAAGATTTGGAAAAGCTGGAGATTGGTGAATTGGTAAGCATTCTTACCACATTTGAAATGAATTTGAATGAACAAAAACAGGTGTACAGGGGCAAAAGCATTGCACTTCATGCTGGAAAAGAACCAGTTGAAAGAGTGTCAAAGTCATCAAAGGTTGACCTCGAAGTGTCAGACGTTGAATTGCTAGATGAGGAACATCCGAATCTGGTGCTCTTGACGAAAAAGTTCAACAAATTCATGAGATCTATGAAGAAAGGAAAATGTGAATCCAGCTCAAGAAGGTTCAAGACCTCTACCTCCGTGCCTTCAAGTGCCTCAAGTAACTCAACCACATCCTCACGTAAGAGTGATAAATACGCCAAAAATGGTATTAATCCTTTTTCCGAAAGTTCTACTTTTGATAATGTCAAGTGTCATCGGTGTTCTGGAATGGGTCATTTTGCTAACGAATGTCCTACTGTGTTGAGAAGAAAAAAACTAAGCCTTAACACCACCCTCAGTGATGACTTTGACACTGACGAGGATGAGGATGAGCAGGTTATGTTATATGTCAGGATTGAGGAGCTCATTGAAGATGATTTGATGGAGGTTGAAAACACTGAAGAGTCTGAGGAAAAGGAAGATGCAAGTGATCTCACTATCGTGCCATGTGGTGACACAAGCAACTGGCACAATGCATCTAACTCTGACGTGTCAATGTCTGAGTGTGTTTCAGGTCAAAGTAATAATGAAGAAGAAAACTTTGTCACTTCTTCAAAAGAGATGGAGAAAGTCAGTGATCTTTTTAACATGGTGGATAGACGATGTGAGGAACAAGGACAGGAGATTGAAAGGCTTAAAGAAGAGAATCAGTCCTTAAGGAGACAACTCATGAGATTGGAAGTTCTTCTCACAAGGAGGGACAACGAAGTCAGCCATCTCAAAGAAAAGCTGAAGGAAGTTGACTCTGTCTTTGACAAAATCAATCGTGGACGTGACACTCTTGATGAGATCCTTGCCACTAAAACATCAGATGGAAGTGGACTCAGATATGTCGATGAAGTAACTCCCAGTTCCAATATTTTCTCTCAGAACATGATCAAATTCACAAAAGGGAGTCTGACACCAGAGTGTCAAACGAGAAAAAAAGTCAAAGAAGTATGTGTGTCATTACTGCAACAAGGCAGGCCACATCAAGCCTTTCTGCAGGAAAAGAATTGCAGATGAAAACCAGAAAACAGGTTCAAACTGCTTCGTTGTTTACACTTCTTTAAAAACTAACATTGCAGGTGCATGGTACTTTGATAGTGGCTGCTCCAGACACATGACAGGTGATCGAACATGTCTGTCAGACTACTCAGCAATTTGTGGTGGTACTGTTACTTATGGAGGAGGAGCTAAAGGAAGAATTACAGGCAAAGGAACTTTGAATGTGCCAGACTTTCCAAAACTTCAACATGTGTTGTATGTGGAAGGTCTGACAGCAAATCTGATCAGCATAAGTCAACTGTGCGATGATGGGATGGTTGTCAAGTTTGACAAGGATGTTTGTGAGGTATACGATAAAACTAACAGGTGTGTTATGTTTGGCAGTACATCCTCAGATAACTGCTATCAAGCTTAACAAGAAGGAAGATGTCTGGTGTCAAAGCGTGACGAAGCTGAACTGTGGCACCAGAAGATGGGACATGCAAGTACCCATGCATTCAGAAATTCTGAAGGCTGATGCAGTCAAAGGTGTTCCTAACCTGAAATTCGAACCTGACAAAGTATGTGATCCATGTACAAAAGGTAAGCAGGTTCGTACTTCTCATCCTGTCACTGATTCAGTAAACACCAGCACATGTTTTGAATTGCTTCACATAGATTTGATGGGACCTATTGAAGTTGAGAGTATAGGTCGAAAGAAATACGTGTTAGTGTGTACTGATGATTTTTCAAGATTTACTTGGGTGGAATTCTTGCGAGAAAAATCCGAAGCCTTTGATCACTTCAAGAAGCTGTACAAAAAATTCAAGAAACTCTATCACTCCAGTGTCATACGGATCCGAACTGATCATGGGAGAGAGTTCGATAATGAAAGCTTTAATGAATTTTGTGAAAGAAAGGGCATCTCTCATGAGTATTCAACACCTAAGACACCACAACAAAACGGTGTGGTTGAAAGGAAGAATATGACGCTCCAGGAAATGGTTAGAGTTATGTTAAACTAAAAAAACTTATCCAAAAGGCTGTGGGCTGAAGCGATCCACACTGCGTGCCATCTGATCAATAGGGTGTATCTTCGCCCTGGAACAAAGACCACCCCATATGAGATTTTAAATGGTAAGAAACCTAATCTAAAGTACTTACATGTCTTTGGTTGCCTTTGCTTTGTGCTGAATGACAGGGAATACCTTACAAAATTGGACGCTAGAAGCAGTAAAGCCCTATTCCTTGGGTATGCTAGCAACAACAGAGCTTATCGTGTGTACAACCTTGACACTCAAACCATTCAAGAGTCAGTCAACGTTGTGTTTGGCGAGGCTGGATCCCTGCATGAGAGGATCGATGAATTGGATGCTTCCCATCTAATTGAATGTTCTAAAGAACCTTCTTCCAGTGAAAAGTCTTCCAGCGATCAGCCATCTACGAGTCAAACTTCACCGAGCTCTGACACAGACGACCACTCTGACACACCAGTGTCAAACCATGATAAACGGGACCCTCCTCTCAGAATAAGGAAGGATCATCCCACATCTCAGGTAATCAGAAGTGTGACAGAGGGAGTCCAAACCAGAAAGAAGGATCCTGTCAACTACCGAGAGATGGTTCAATCTGTGTGTCTATCGTCAAGGTTTAATATTCTGCATTCTGCTTGTTATTTATCATTATTTGAACCAAAGAATGTTAAAGATGCTCTTGTAGATGAGTTTTGGATTAAGTCCATGCAAGAGGAACTAAGCCAATTTGAGTATAATGATGTGTGGGAATTGGTTCCAAGGCCGAGTGACAAGAACGTGATTGGAACCAAATGAATATTCAAGAATAAAACCGATGAGAAGGGCAACGTCGTGAGAAACAAATCAAGATTGGTTGCTCAGGGGTATACGCAAGTTGAAGGCATTGATTGCTATTGCTTGTGCTGCAAATTTCTTACTTTATCAAATGGATGTCAAAAGTGCATTTTTGAACGGGATCCTTGAAGAGGAAGCTTATGTTTAACAACCCAAGGGGTTCGAAGACGTGTCAAAGCCGGATCATGTTTACAGGCTCAAAAAGGCCCTATACGGTTTGAAGCAAGCTCCTTGTGCATGGTATGCCCGACTAACTGAATTTTTGTTGGATCTAAATTTTGTAAGAGGTAATGCAGACAAAACCCTCTTTGTTAAACATTTAGGAAATGATTTTATTAAAGCTCAAATTTACGTGGATGACATAGTTTTTGGTGCTTCAGATGTCAAACTGGTAGATGAGTTTGTCACCAATATGTCAAACATGTTTCAGATGAGTATGATAGGTGAATTAAATTATTTTTTAGGTCTGCAAATTATGCAACGTAAGGATAGTGTTTTTATTTCTCAGTCAAAATATGCATTAGGTATAATTAAGAGATTTGGACTTGAAAATGCTTAACATATGAAGACTCCTATGGGTAGCAGTGATAAACTATGTAGAGACAGTTTAGGTGTCAAAGTCGAACCTACCATTTATCGTAGCATGATTGGAAGTCTCTTATATCTCTCTGCCAGTCGTCCTGATATTCTATTCAGTGTAGGTGTATGTGCAAGGTACCAGTCTGACCCCAAGGAGTCACACCTAAAAGCTGTTAAAAGGATAATTCGATATATCTCTGGCACTCCTAAGTTGGGTATTTGGTACACAAAACAGTCTGGTACTGACATTATAGGGTATAGTGACGCGGACTGGGCAGGTGATGTGGATGACAGGAAGAGCACAAGTGGAGGTGGATTTCTTGTAGGTGCAAACTTGGTGTCATGGTCTCGCAAGAAACAAAACTGCATCTCGCTATCAATGGCTGAAGCTGAATACATTTTAGCAGCTAGTGGGTGCACTCAACTCTTATGGATGAGACAAATGCTAGAAGATTATGGTTTGCCCTCTGAAACTCTAACTCTCTTGTGTGACAATGCTAGTGCAATCGAAATAGCTAAAATCCTGTACAACACTCTCGCACTAAGCACATTGACATAAGACACCATTTTATTCGTGACTTGGTTGAAAAAAGTTTAATTACTTTAAAGTTTGTGACAACGAAAGAACAATTAGCAAATATTTTTACTAAAGCTCTTGACTTTGAGAGATTCTCATACTTGAGAAAATCTCTAAGGATGTGTAACCCCCCTACTGAATGATTTGACTATATGTGACTGCTGTCAAACCTTTGACACTGTGATGTTAAAGATTGTTCCTTTGTCGATTATACTTTTTCATGTTATAAAACTGAGAGATACAAGTGTGAGATCTCAAAGTTATAAGACATGGTGATTTTGCCCTATTTATATTTCAAATTAACTGAAAGTACTATGGACAGTACGTTGTTAGAACTCTGACCATGTGGAATCAAAGTTTATTTGGGAAATGAATGGGCTGATTTTCTTTATCTAATTTAGTACTAAAGATTGGACGTGATTAGGCACACAATCTTTGTGGAAGGAATAATGAGATTGTTTTTTATCGACACTTTGTAACTTTGACACCCCAGTATCGAACTTGGTAGCAGTCATCATAATTTGAATCTTTTCGAGCTTATCTTTTATTCTGCAAGTTTGTTTTAAGTTGTTCCGAATTTTATGGTTTTTAAATCCTAATTTAACCTAATCCGATTTAAATTTGTATTTGCCTAAATTTTAGGAGTTTGTTTTAGATATTTTAACATTATCTTTGATTTAAATTTAAATCCCTTTATTTTCGATTATATTGTTATGTTTGTTATTCAAATTGTACACCTCACCCCCTACTTAAGTGTTTTGTTGCAGCTACTAGTCACATCAATCACTCACGCCTCTCAAAGCACTCCCTCCACCACAAACCGTTCAACTCCACTCTTTCTCCCACGTCTCACATAACCCCCCTCACATTCTCTCTCTCTCTCACACTCTCTCCCTCTCTCTGAACCTCCTCATCTCTCACAAAACTCCACCATGGATGATAAAAACATCCAAGAACTTCTTGCCAAAATCCTTTCCTCGCCGGACGGAGCAAAGATCCTCCAACGCCTACTTGAGAGTCAAATGGAGAAAGCATCTCAAGCCTCCACCTCTCAACCCGCCATTGAAGGTACCACTCCTAATCCCATCTCAGAAACCATCACCATACCGCCGGCCACCGCAGAAATCACACCTCCACCCACTATCACCGAACCCTCTCCTCAAAACATCACCGAATCTTCAACCTCTCACCCTACTGAACCACCCTTGAAGGAACCCACAGCCACTTCTCACTCCTCACCCACAAAATCTGAAAACCCTAACCCACCTTCTGAGCCGTTGATTGAGGAGTCAGACAAGGCCTTTGATGAAGAAACAGAGCGAATCTTACAGGAACCCTTCCCCCAACCCGATTCAACCGCTCTGCCCCCAAAGCCACCACTTCGCTTTGCTCTCCATGGCCAAGAAGGTTTCCCCATCGATGCTGAAGAACCGGGGAATCTAAAGCTTATCTCTGACGCCGTCCAACAACTCAAGGGAAATATGCCTGAAAGGAGGTCCGAAAGGATTTTCGAGGAAATCGTGAAGAAGGCGTACAAGAAGCATGCTGCCACCCACCGGAAGAAAGTGAAGCCAAGGAAGTTTCAAAGGGGTTTGACTGAGACCCCCCATGTCTTCACCAAGGATGACGATCTGCCGGAGCAGTCCCTTAAGTCTAACACCGTCATGTCAGACTTTGAGTCCGGAGATCTCGACAACTCTGACAACGAGGACTTCCAGGCGGACCCTCAAACTGCCGAGCAGTCTGAGGAGCATGCCGATTCAAGTGGGGACCTGCCAGGAAAGAAGAAGAAGTCCGAAGTAGCTACCTCTGTCAAGAAACCCAGGCCAAAGCCGAAGAAGTCTGTGTCAAAGTCTACCAAACGCCCAGCCAAATCCGTTTCTCCTTAACGATCCGAGGTCAAACATTCCAAAAGGCCCAAGGTTGAACAATCTGAGTCTCTGGAGCCCACTCCACCGAAAGGAAAAGGTACTCAGTCCTCCTCTGATGATGATAACTCTGATTATGATGCTAGCCGGTCATACTCTGTCGAGTATTATCACTGCTATGCAAAATCTCTTAAAGGGCTTTATTCTAAGAGGGAGTTCAAAATGGAGAAATTGATAGATTCTGATATGTTCAATAAGTTTGGGTTAGACATTCTGCTTAGGAGAAGGGGTCTCATTAAAACTGTGACTGATTTTTCTGCCTTTAGCCCGTCTTTGGTTTTGGAATTTTTTGCAAATATGTTAAAGGATGAAGTCTTTCAGACTGGGAAACCAAAGTTTGGGAAGTCGTTTGTTCGGGGAAAATTATTAAGTTTGACCCTGATACCATAAACAATTTCCTGGGGTTAAAGTCTGTCAAAATAGAAGGGTTGTCAAAGTCTGCAGATAATGAAATGGCTGCTGAACTCACGGGTGGAAAGACAAAAACATGGGTGTCCAAGCTCCTGTCTCTTCTTTGACATGGAAGTATGTTGCCTTGTTCAAGATCAGTGTTCACAATTGGATGCCAAACAAGAACCTCTCGGTGCTTTCGAATGAGCAAGCAGAGTTCCTCTACTGAGTGGGCTATGGTCTTCCCTTCAACTTTGGCCAAGTTGTTTTCACTAACATCTTCCGTGCAGTCACCAAAGCCGATTCCACCTACTTGCCGCATCCTTGCCTTCTCCATGCACTGATTTTATCTCAAGGGGTCACTCCGTTGGATGAAGATTTGCAGTCTGGTCTTCGAGCAATCTCTGACTAGGAAAGGAGATTCCAGGATCAAAGACCTGCCATAAGCTCCGAGTGACGTTTCAGAGGACGAAGAAGTGGATGCAAGCTCTTCCAAGATCGGACAGGCCAAGAGTCTCCTCAAACAGGCCTTAAAGCTACTTTAGGATCTGGAGTAAGCTTTCCAACCTGGTTCCATTCAGGGGGAGACATGGTGCTGAAGATGAAAGATGGTGGAAGATGGCTGCTCTGACTCTGACCCCGACCCTGCTGCTGCTTTATTAAATTTCTGTTCTGAAAAACAATTTCCTAAGTTTTTAATGTTTCTCTGTTTTTGTTGTTGGATACTTTATGATTCAGGGGGAGTTTGATACAATCCCTGTAATCATCTTTTGCTTATGCAATGATCTTTTTGCTTATGGTTGATCCATTTCCTTTATTGCTTTTATTATGGTTATACCATATATTTTGTGGCAATGAATACTATTTTGTTATGGATGATCCATATGGAATGGAAACATGTAGGATAAGCTTAAGGGGGAGATTGTGAAGTACGAAAATGTGAATATGTAAGTTTGACACACGGTTGTCAAACTTACTCGCATTGACAGGTTAAAGTCAAACTTTATCTGCTTATACCTTTAACTCTTCAATGTCAAAGTTCCGAATCTGCTTGTTACTAGTTTGTTACAACTAACTCCTATTTTATAGGAAACTTATTCTTATCTGTTTAATGACCTTTTTACAGGTCCTAAATATCAGGTTTCGAATATATTATCTTTATTAAGTATAT
>JAPKLW010001416.1:0-11367 GCA_026898455.1 Plectranthus barbatus | reverse complement strand
TTTACCCCCACGTGAGTTTGTGGGAGTTCATTTTTGTTGTATGAACAGGTAAAGACGTGGAAGAAGACACGATCCATTACCAAGTAGTGGAAGAAGTGCTTGAGTGCTCCAAGTTCTATAAATACGAGACGAGGAAGACTAGAGACGGTGTGGATTAGAGGTTAGACACATATTCATACGAGCTCTAGGCTGAATCATTTCACCAATCATTCATCAAGCGCACGAAGACTGCAATCGAGTTGTGGAATCCATCTCCGGGGAGTGAATCCTACGGTGGAGGAGCATTTGGGTTGTATCTTGTGTTTTTGGGTTTGATTGTTTTCGTAGGAATTTTTCTGAGTGAACTTAGGAAAATTTCTATCTTGTTTAGTATTTTGTTCTTCACTTGTAAAAACCTTATTTTGAAAAGTGAAAACTATTTGCCGTGTGGCTCTCGAGGGTTTATGATTTATAAACCTTTGAAAAATTATTCCGCTGTGTCAAACTCTTTAAGCTTCCGCGTACTTTGATTTGCGTGTGTCAAACTTTTGTGTTTTGTCTTTGACACCATTGTGTTAAACTCGGGCACTAAATTCTATCACTAATAAAATTGTAACTACCTAAAACACCCTTTCAATTAAATTAAAAAATAAATTATTTGCCACATGTCATTATTGTAGCCAATCGGAGAGGGTGCTCAATCTATATTTTATACACAATAACGACTCAGTAATAAGCCGACATGGGACAACATTCTAATACCCGCCCTCACGCTACGCGTGCACTTGCCCCAACATCGTGGCCAAGAAACAACCAAACATGATAAATGAGTTTGAGTATAACTTATCCCCAAAAGTTAGCTATAAGTGAGAGGGTGTCCAATCCACACTTTATACACAATAATAGTTCAATAAGAGACAGACGTTTTATGCATTTTATCTTAATTGTTATACGTTATCGAGTAATTTTGTTATTATTGTACATACGATATTTTATCATAAAAATGTGCATTATATCTTAGTAAACGTACATTAATAATGTATTACAAAAAAAGTAATGCCTAATATTAATAACAAAAAATTATAGGTATCGAGATCTATCTATATATATATATCCGGTGATAAACATGTCCAACGCACATGCGAAGAACCGCCTCCCACCGCTAGGCATATCGGCCCGCAATGCCACGTAACGGAGACGAAGTTATAGATGAAAACTACGGGCTAGGCCTCCCACATCCCCGGGTCCCACCCGCCCATCACCATGATTCAACCCGACTTTGACTAACTTGCAGTACATTGGCAACCCGTTTGAGTGACCAGGAAGATGTGGTAGTTTAAGTCCAAAAACTTGTTTAGGGCTTGCAGAGTGTCAACTGATATAATAGAAATAGCGTTGACTTCCTTGCGCCAAGGTCCTAGGCCCGGTCGACTCGAGATTGTGCTATAATCACGACTCTCCAAGTAAACCCATAACATTCTGCCAGTTGAATCTTGTTGGTTTTGGTTATGTTGGAGCACAATATTAGAGAGAGTATTTGAATTGATGAATTGATAAATTGATTGATATTGATGAAATAATTCTACTAATTGGATTACTTTCTAGATTGATTACAAATAATGCAAATTACAACTCCTAATACAGTTCTTGAGATACATGAATCATCTCAAGAGACATAAAAATGTACTAAGGTAAATGCGTGAGTGAATCTAGGTAAATATTGCATGAATATTAGTCAACACATTAATGTTGAACATTACTCCTCGATGTGTTGTCGGACTCCAATTGCAGCTCAGAGTTGTTAAAACCTCTATGTTGGTAATGCTTTAGTGAGAATGTCATAAATCTGATATTCCGAACAAATGTACTCAACTTGTGGTTCGCCCTCTTCAATTACTTCTCGAATAAAGTGTTGCTTGAGAACAATGTGGCGAGCTCGGCAGTGATGTATTGGGTTCTGTAACTATTGCATAGACCAAAATCCATTGTTCATTGGATGTAGCACAAAATAAGCTTTGCTGCGTCAAAATGAATGCGGCTTGGATTCTCGATAAATCTTGACAACATGCTTGCAACAATGTCTGGCCGTGTTGCTGTGAGATAGAGTAGATTATCGATCGGACTTCGGTAAAGAGTAGCATCTGCTTTCTCTTCTCCATCTTTTTTCTTAATTTCTCCCTCGTGATTAATGGTGTAGTGACGAGATTGCATCTTGAATTTTTCCAGCATAGTTATTTTGGTAAATGAAGACTTCTTGTTCATGGTGGAACTTTTTGTCGGATTAATTTGTTGGTTATGCTGGAGCAATGCTGAAGCACAATATTGAAAAGCAATTATTTGAATTGATGAATTGATTGATATTGATGAAATTACTCTATTGAATGGATTAATTTCTTGATTGATTACAAATTATGCACATTTCAACTTTTTATAAAATGTTTGAGATATATGAATCATCTCAAAAGTCATGTGAATGTACTTAAGTAAATACATACATGAATAAATTTAGATAAATACATTAATGATAAAAGTGCATAAATCTTAGTCAATACTTTAATATTGACAACACATTAATGTTTAACAAATCTCCCACTTCCAGCAACGTTAGACTGATACAGATGAAGACAAGCGGTGATGTAGAACTCGAATAAGGCATTCTAGACCCAAATCAACTGGAAAATCAGGGACAAGATTAGAATCCATAATCATAGAAATGTGTTCAAAATTGAAACAAGAAATCAAGATTGGATTTTGTTGTGTAACCCAGCAAACCAGAGAAAAAGATGATGGACAGTAAGAAGAATAAGAAGAAAGAAGACACAAAGAATTATAGTGGTTCGAGCTTTCGCTATACGTCCACTCTGGAGCAAATTTCAGAGTTTTCTATTGATTTAGGGGAATGTACAGAGTGTGATTTTTCACAGAGAAGTGTTTTTCCACTCTCTAGTTTCCTCTCTATGTTATTCTCTTTTAGATGCAGAGAATAAAACAAATGTAAGTGCTTAAAGACTTCCCAAGGAAGCTACTAAAGAAATGTAACATTGAGAACTGCAACACCTAGGGTAAGGTGATGATTTGAAAACTTCCTTTCTCTATTCCCAATGCAAGCATGCAACTTCTAGCACTTCCAGCATACTGCTTCCAGCACACTGCTTCCAGCACAGTGCTTCCAGCATACTACTTCCAGCATGCTGCTTCCAGCATACTGGTTCTAGCATTCTGCTTCCAGCATACTGCGAAATATTGAGACTACATCTCAACAATTCTCCACCTTAGTCTCAATATTGCTCCAACCTACTCCCCACCACTCCAGATCAATTTTGAAGTTTGATCAGCTCCAAGCAATACTCAAACTTACTGCTAGGAACTACTTTAGTGATCATATCAGCTGAGTTATCATTTGTACTGACTTTCTGTACCACAATCTTTCCCCCAGCTACCACCTCTAAAAAAAATGATACTTAATATCAATATGTTTTGTTCTCTTATGACGCACATCATTCTTTTCCAGTTGTAATGCTCCTTGATTATCACGGAAAACTGTGATCTTAGTCTGAGCCATTCCAATCTCAGTTATAAACCCCATCAGCCACAGTCCTTCCTTAACAACTTCAGTTAAAGTTATATATTCAGCTTCAGTTGTCGAAAGAGCTACAACTTTCTGTAAATTTGCTTTCCAACTGATTGTTGTGCCAAATGAATTGATCCAGTGAGTGACTTTCTAGAGTCTATACACCCAGCAAAATCAGAATCCACAAATCCTTCAATAGCATCATTTGGCTCCACCTTAGAGCCTTCAAACACCAGTCCTTTACCAACTGAGCCCTTCAAATATCTAAGTATCCATTTCAAAGCATTCCAATGCTCCACCTGAGGACTTGACATAAATCTGCTCACCATACTTATAGAATATGCCAGATCAGGTCTAGTACAGACCATAGCATACATCAGAGATCCCACTACATTTGAATAGGGAATAGATTTCATAAGTTTTTGATCCTCGTCACTACAACTCCCCTCTGCACTCAATCTGAAATGTACAGACAAAGGAGTGCAAACTGACTTTGCATTTTTCATGCCAAACTTTTCAAGAACTTTATTCAAATATCCTTCTTGAGTTAGCATCAACCTTCTGCGAACTCTATCTCTAACTATCTCCATCCCCAGAATCTTTCTTGCACAACCAAGATCTTTTAACTCAAATTCTTGGCTTAAAGATTTCTTCAATGCAACAATTTCCAATTTATCTCTGCTTGCAATAAGCATGTCGTGCACATATATCAACAGATAAATCTTTTCTCCTCCAGCACATTCTTTGACATAAACACACAGATCGTACTTACATTTGTGGAATTTCTGATCAGACATGAACTGATCAAATCTCTTGTTCCACTATCTTGGTGATTGTTTCAGCCCATAGAGTGACTTCTGCAGGAGGCAAACTTTATTTTCTTCTCCTGCCTTTACAAAACCTTCAGGTTGGGACATCAAGATCCTTTCCTCTAGCTCCCTATACAAGAAAGCTGTCTTGACATCTAGTTGCTCCAACTCCAAATCAAAGTTTGCAACCAATGACAAAATTAATCTAATGGATCTATGTCTTACCACAGGGGCATAGACTTCATTATAGTCTATTCCTTCTATATGAGAGAATCCCCTTGCTACCAACTGAGCTTTGAACCGGACTCCAGCTACTTCTTCCTTTTTCTTGAAGATCCATTTGCAGCTGACAACTTATTGACTACTTGATTTAGTAATCAATCTCCAAGTATTATTCTTCATCAAAGAATCCAGTTCCTCTTTCATGGCAACCTGCCATTTCACTTTATCCTTGCTTATCCTTGCTTCTCATAGCTTCGGCATAGCATTTTGGCTCTTCAGACTCAATCTCTTCAGCCACAACAAATGCATATGTTACAAAATCAGCATAGTCGAATCTTTCAGGAGCTCTAATTCTCCTCCTCTCTCCATCTCTAGTCAACTGATAATTTGATGGCCCAACTTGCTCACAAGCTTCAGGTTCATCTTCAATTGGAGACAAGTTTCCCGCTATTTCAGATAGCTTCACTTTAGTTGTGGTACCATTACCAACAACCAGCTCAATTCCAACATCTTCATGTCCACCTTCCTGATGTTGCAATTCTCCCATAAGATGGTCCTTGAAAACAACATCTTTGCTGATAATACATTTCTTCATACCCCGTTCCAGACACCATAATTTTTATCCTTTGACTCCTTCAGGATATCCCAGAAATATACATTTAACAGCTCTTTTTCCCAACTTATCTTCTTTAATACATGCATATGCAATGCACCCAAAGAATCTCAAGTTGCTGAAATATGGTGGATGTCCAAACCAAAACTCCTCGGGTGTCTTGAAATTCAAAGTAGTTGAAGGAAACTGGTTGATGAGATATGCAGCTGTAGTAACAGCTTCAGCCCAAAAAACCTTTGGTAAGTTAGCACTTATGAGCATGCACCTTGTGCTCCCCAACAAGGTTCGATTATATCTTTCAGCTAGCCTATTTTGTTGCGGTGTTCCAGCAACAGTCTTATGTATTGTGATCCCATGATTTCTACAAAATTGATCAAACTCTTCGGAATAGAATTCCAAACCATTATCAATTCTCAACTTCTTCACCTTTCTGCCAGTTGAGCTGCAGCTCAACTGGTTAACATCAACCCTTTGGGTTTGGTGTTAAAGGGCAGAGATTCGATTCCCGTTGCCAACAACCTTCTAGGTTTGGTAGACGCCAACTTAAGATGTGGTTAGGGTGCATCGGACTGCAGGCCCTGACATCAGACCCGAGGTGTAGGTGTTTTAAAATCTCAACTGGTTAACATCAACCCTTGGGGTTTGGTGCTAAAGAGCAGGACGGAGGTTCGATTCTCGCTGCCAACAACCTTCCAGGTTTGGTAGGGAGCTAAACTAGAGATGTGGTTGGGGTGCATCGGACTGCAGGCCCTGACACCGGGCCCGAGGGGTAGGTGTTACACTTGTCACGGGATAGGAGTTTGATACTCGAGGTTTACAAGTTTGCTCCTGAACCGTGCGGCCTTAGAACCTGGTTCTAAACAGCCTAGCCAAGAACCTTGCTGAGAGAGAAAATTTAAGAGGCGAGAAAGAGGGACTAGATATGTTGGAGAATGCTTAGAATGCTTTATTACTTGAGAATTGGATGATTTACAATGAGGGGAAGGACTCTATTTATAGAAGTCATTGGGTCCTTCTAGATTGTGTAGTACAAAAAGTACAATAGTGTTGTACAACTGTCAAGCATTATCCCATTATTTTATTATATTTTCCCTTGAGTGTGCCAACCTTCTCTTTCCTTCCAGATCCTTCCGGGCGGGTCCACGGGTCATTTGGATCAATACGTGCCATTCTCCCCCACCTATTCAAGCGATGCCCTCGTTGCTCCTTCATCATGGAACTTTTGGATTGCTGCTTCAAACTGCCACAAGTCTTCAGCAGGTTCCCAACTCGATTCATTTTCGGGCACTCCCTTCCATTGCACCAAGTATTCCCGCTTTGCCTTGCACCATCTTTTTCTTACTTCTCGATCAGCTAAGATCTTCTCAACTTCTCGATCGTAAGACATTTTGGCTCCAAGGGGCGCGCCGCCTGATTCCATCCGACTTGGGTCTTCATGGTCTTCATGAAAAGGTTTCAGCATACTCACATGGAAGACCGGGTGTATTTCCAGCTTCTTGAGCAGTTCCAGCTTGTAGGCAACTTTCCCAATTCGCTTGATGACTCGAAAGGGACCTTCGTACATTCGCACCAAGGCCTTGTGCATGTCCTTGTGCCTAATCACGTTGTGAAGTTTCACCAAGACTTGGTCTCCTTCCTTGTATTGCACCAGCCTTCTTTTGAGGTATGCCCACTTCTTCATCCTCTTTTTGGCCTTGTTAAGACAAGACTGCGCCAATTCTGCGTCCTCTTTCCAAGACTTCGCAAGCTTGTAGGCTGCAGGGCTGCCGCCTTTGTATCCTATAGCAACCGAACTTGGGGTAGCAGGCTGCTGCCCCATTACAATTAGGGATGGGGAAAAATATCGAAATATCGAATTATCGGACATATCATATAAAAAAACCAAAATTATTGAATTTTTGGTATACCGTAATTTTTGGTAAGGTATCGTACCGTACCGAAAATTCTCGGTATGGTATCGGTATGAAAATCTTAATATTGAAGGTATACCGACACATACCGTACTGAAAATATAATAATATTTTTTGTTTTATTATTATTTTAAAATAATAAATTAAAAATAAAATCATATAAATTAAGAATGAAATCATATCTTCTTTTTTCAGATAACAATATTATTTATAAACATGTTTCTTAAATAATATCAAGAGAAAGAAATCGTAAAAATCAAAGTATATAAAAAAAATTTGGTATGTTAACAGTATATTGAAAGAATGATAAGATAAATGGTATATAAATTATGTCATTCAAAATCCATATTGAAATCATTTCAAGAATTTTATATGCCGAAGTAATAGTATATAAATTACCTCATATCGAAACCATACCGACTCATACCGAAAATTTGGTATACCGAACTAAGGTAATCGAAAACTTCGATACGGTAACGTATGAGTTTTCCTCATACCGTAAATTTCAGTAAGGTATAAGGTATGGAGAAAAATGTCCGGTATACCGTAACGAACCATCCCTAATTACAATCTCGAAGGGAATCTTCCCCGTAGACTTACTTTGCTGCAAATTATAGGAAAACTGGGCAACGTCTAGCAACTTTGCCCAATCTTTCTGAGTAGAGCTCACATAATGCCGTAAGTAGATTTCAAGAAGTGCATTCGCCCGTTCGTTTTGGCCATCAGTTTGGGGATGCAAACTTGTAGAAAAATTTAAGTCCGTACCTAGCATTTTGAAGAGCTCCGTCCAAAATCTCCCGGTGAAGCGCTTGTCACGGGATGAGAGTTTAGTACTCGAGGTTTACGAGTTTGCTCCTGAACCGTGCTGCCTTAGAACCGGGTTCTAAGCAGCCTAGCCAAAAACCTTATTGAGAGAGAAAATATAAGAGGCGAGAGAGAGGGACTAGATATCTTGGAAAATGCTTAAAATGCTTTATTGCTTGAGAATTGGATAATCTATAATTTAATTTGCCTTTTATTTGTGGGGCTTTCGTCTTCTCATTTGAGAGAGAGAGAAAGAAAGATGTTCTAGATGAAAGGGAGACCAACATCATTAGCCTGTGGGTAGTGGGCACAACCCATTACTAAATCAGATTCAACTTTTTCCTTTTTTTTTTTCCGCTAAAGTAACAATTTCTTGGATTTATCCTTCATTGTGTTTTTCGGCAACAAAAAAAGAGAAAAAAGATTCTGTTAATTTAATAACTGCATTGATTCTGAACACCCCGCCAACAAATTTATTTTTTAAAATATAAGATTCTGAATCTCTTCATTTTTAGTTTTAAAAAAAGATGTTCACTATTTTAGAAAAATGATATATTGAGGAATAAGGATTTTTAGATTAAAATGCTTGATAAATAATGGAGGCATATAAATCTTTAGCACGTTGGAAACAAATAAAATAATATATTGAATTTCTATAAATCTAGTATGGAGAAATTAACACAAAGTGCCAGCAATTATTTGAGCATACATTATTAAATATCACGAAAAAATCTCTTACCAAAAGTGTTAAAGTCCAGCGAGACTCCTTATTTCTAAATGAATCAGAAATTCAAACTCGAACCATCTCCTATTCTCCAATCCTAAGTTAATTAATATTCACTTAGTTAAAAAATAAAATAAAAGAATCTCTTTATCACTCAAAAAATCTCAAAAGTAGAACTGCATCATCATCATCATTATTTTTATTTCTTTTTTTGGGAAAGAATCATTCAAGGAAATTGAAAAACTTTTTTGACTTCTCCCTAATGGCATATCAGAAACTAACAATTGAGGGTATAATATATAAATAGAATAAATTGGAGATATATTATAAAAAAAATTATATAAATTATATATAAATAATAATAAATTTATATATTTAAAAAAAGAAAAAAAAGAATTGGGAGTACAAGTGTATCGCAAAGTTCTATGTGTCTGCTTTGCCAAATCTTTTATTTTCAATATTCCTTTCTCACTAGGATTTTGGAGCGATTAAGGCAAACTTGGTTATCTCTTGAAATTTAAGAAGATATTGCATGTTAAATTTTTAGAATAGTTACTTGAAACTTATATTGATTTAGACGGCCAATAGAAAAATTATATATCGCTATATTTCTTTATTTTAAGTGTACAAATTTTAATATATCATGAGTGAATCTCATGTTAAAACTCTTTTGGTGTTAAATAATGATTTATGCATTCAATTGATGATTCAAATTAAACATTATTCCGTGTTAAATAAAAGTTACTCTATATTGTTTTCCTCAATGACTCAATTTTTTTTTACTATATATGTTATACTTACAAATATATTATAGTTTTTGCTATAAATGCCATTCTTAAAAAAGAATTTCTTGTTATACATAATTATATACTATTATACTTAAAGAAACATGAAATGTAAAAAAAAAAAAAATCCAACCATTAATCAAAGTAATTTAATACATTTTTATAGAGGGATTGAGTCAAATAGTAAAAATGAGATTATTTTAAGAAGAAAATAGATCTTCATTTAATCTAATAAAATGGATAATTAATGTCAATGCCTTCTTTTTCAATACAATCAAATACATTCGAATCAATTTTTATATATGAAATTATTTAATAACTTATTTCATTATTTTAAGTAAACAACATTATCAAATTAAATAAATATCAACTTTATGTTGAACAAGCTTCATTCGTTGATTCAAATAGTTATCGTGAATGAGAAATATTCAATTTTCAAAAAAAATTAACACATGATGAGGCTCACCTTTGGAATGGGAGAAGATGTTATTTTTTAAATGATGGCAACATTAAGTGGGTTAGGGGTGAATGTTTTGTCGTTTATCAAGAAAAAGATTTAACATGAATACTAAGTTCGGCGTGAAGGGGACTAAATCTATTGCTTCAAACACAAATTTTAAAGAAATTTGGAAATTTAGCCTTAAGATCGCCCAAAAGATATAAAAATATGGGTAAATATGGGAAAATACCCTAAATTATTGACGTTTTTAAAAAAATATCTTAATCTATTTTTATAAGTTAAAAATACCTTAATTCTTATGTTTATTTATGAATTATACACTGATCTACTAATATTTTTGGAAAATACCCTAATGTATTTTATTAGTTAAAAATACTCCACTCTTCAATTTTGTTTATGAATTATACCAAAATGAGAAATATTATTAGCTCACACAAAGATGACACTCAAAATAACTATCTTCATTCGTATTAAATTTAATGTATTAAACAATCAATATTTTCTATATATTTTGAAAAGTATTTAAACTTTATATTCTACTCTTTTATTTTTGTTTCCTTCTATTGGTATAATGTCCAATCCAGACGAAGGTGCATACATTTCGATACAAGATCACACGTCAAAATACGAAGTGGGAGAAAAAAATAAGGAATTCAAGCAATTGAAGGAAACAACAAAAAGAGGAGAACATGCAGTTTTAAATACTTTTCTGAAGATAAATACATTTGAATATATAGCAAATATTGATTGTTTAGTACATTAAATTTAAAACGGACGATTATAGTTGTTTTGACTGTCATCTTTGTGTAAGTCAATAATATTTCTTGTTTTGGTATAATTTATAAACGAAATTAAAGTTTGGGGTGTTTTTAATTAGTAATAATACATTGCGATATTTTTCCAGAATATCAATAAATTAGGGTATAATTAATAAATGAAAGTAAAAATTGGGATATTTTTAATTTATAGAAATAGATTGGGATATTTTTCAAAAAATATTAATAGTTTAGGGTATTCCCCCATTTACCCTAAATATATATATATATATATATATATATATATATATAGAGTAGTGATCATATGAGAATAGTTTTTAGTATGAGAAATAAGAATAAATCTTAGCCTTTGATTTTGTGATTTCAACGCTCATGATCTATTTTACTCCATGTGCAGTTTTCCTCGATTATCCTGCAGTTTTGCAAAATTAAGGTTATTTTTGTAATTTTAGCTTTTTTAAAAATCTGAAATAGTATCTCATTAGATTTTTTATTCATTTCTTCGCGCGATTTGATTTCTTCTTCCTTCTTTGTTCGAATTGATTTATATTTCTTTTGTCGATCAAATTTTTTTTTCTTTGTTTCAGGATTTCGCATTCGTATTCGGTCTCGACGTTGTTAATTATGCATGAATATAGTTTAAAAAAATTTGTTTTATTCAGATCGACGTTCATTTTTTCTATTATATTGTGCATCTTTAGTGTTAACTTTGTG
>JAPKLW010001415.1:158569-203979 GCA_026898455.1 Plectranthus barbatus | reverse complement strand
AAGTTTAAATCATGCTAGAGGACAAGGATAATTTAGCATGCATATACAAGAATAAATTATAGGAAATACCAAAGGTTACATGAGCTAGTATTTAATCAATCAAGCGTTCAAGAGTTCAAATCATATCGAGGTTTAAAAGAAGTGTAAATCAATCATTCAAGTATTTGCAAGCTTAATACAAAATGAGATTCGAAGAAGTCTAGAACGAATATCCAAGCGATCATAGTGGTGCAATACATGCCATTCAAGAGTATAATCAAAACCAACATGGATTTGAATGTAGTACAAACCGAACAAATAATACAAAATATGAATCCATTTCGGTTTCCTCCTTCGATCCCCTCCTCATAACGCCACCTTCACCTTCATCAATCATATCTACAAGCAGGGAAAACGCGCATAGGGGCTAAGTACACGAATGTACCCAGTGGTCACGGTGTCCCAAAAACAAATGCATAAATATATCATGAAAACACCGCACACTCATGCATAATACAAGGTTTTGTTGAAATCATTCATGTATATGCACAAAACATTTTCCTCACTTGGGAGCTCCCACTCAAAATAGGCACCACATAATCGTTTTCCCAACATATCAACATCGCATGCTTATCAAGGTCACATAATCAATAAGGTAAGATAGGAGTGGCCACTCGCTATCTACCCGGTAAGGTTTCATCATCCTTACCTAATCGGTAGTCTTATAACTATTCAGACTAATACATTAGGCTTACAATACGACGGGGGTAGCCACTTCCCCGATCCAGCACATCTCCAAAAATTATCATTCATCCACCAATTCATATCATCCCAACAATCATACGGTGCCAATGCGGTGTAAAATGCTTTAAAAACAAAAGAATCATTTTTGGAAAAGCATTTGACAAAAACCATTTTGATATGATAAAGTAGTGTCCACCTCAAATAATTCGATGGATCCGATTATTTAGTTCCGCTAGTCGATGCTTCCTTCTTGGCGATTAAAGTACCTAATTAAAGTTTGAATAAATTACTACAATGTCTTTGTCTCAAATAATTATCTAAGTTCTTAAATCATTTTAATTCAATTAATTACTCAATTACAAATTATGCAATTCGAAATTATTAAAGAACAAGATTCAAGGAATTCTAAGTTTTATTTTGTTAAACAAGATTTAATAACTTAGTCAAATTATTAAGCTAGTTAGCAAGTTCAAACCAAATTGCTATATTAGTTATTAATTAAGGAAAATGGAATTAGTGATCTAGTTAACAACTTATTATTAATCTAAAGCAATTATTTTTAATTAACTAAGTGAACCAATTATGCATTTAGGCCTTAGAAAATTCTAGTGAAATCTCAAAATTAACCAAATTATTCTAAGTCCAAAAATATGAGTTATTACCTAGTTAAATAGTCCATTTTCAAAATAACAACAAAAATGATCTAGACATCTAATGAGGCTGATTTTAATTTTATAAAAACAAGATTTTAAAGTGCACTTGCTCGAAGTGACGGTTCGTTAAAACGAGTTTTCATTTAAAAATGGTGAAGCCTAACATCATGCAAATCCTAATTAACTTTCAGCATTTTCAGATTTCAACAACCAACTTCACGAATTTTTAATAATTAATCGACTAAGTGAAATGATATGATTTTCATGCAGATTACTAATTAACATGTGTAGAATACATGTTATGAAAATTAGATTTTTCCAAAGTCCAAAAATATGTTTTTAAGGTCGTAGAAATTAAGCTGCCAGAAAATGCGACACAATATTCAATTGCTTCAAACTCGAGTTACACAACTCCGATTCATGCGATTCCAAATTCCACAGATTCCTAACTTGTTCTAGTTTATAAAGTTCGAAAATCAACCCAATGCAACCATCACAGAAATATCCGTGCTTATTTTAATCTCTGTCCAAAACAGGGCATACTCCCAAATTTCATCAACACATGATTTCGCAACATACATGCCATTATCTCATCCCCAAGCTTCATATATATCGATTTCAGCTCCATCTAAGTTTGAATATCAACTTTAAACATGAAAGGTCATGATTCTTAAGCTTGATCAAACATGCAATCATATATATGTGCTCTATGCTCATCAATATGCAACATATATTAAGCTTAGGCCTAGGCATGCTCATCTAATCCATTTCCCTTAAGATTTTATTTGTGACTTCTTGATCCTACATGCAATCACGTATTCATAACAAGGAAGTCATAGGGAGTGTAGAAATTATCTACTTGAGGGGAGAAATTCGCAGCAATAGTTCCTTCAAGTTTTCGAGATGTTCTTGGCGTTCCTAAGCTTCAATCTTTACATAATCGTGCTCCTCTCTTCATGGTGATCACGTTTCTTCAACTTGGAGCTTGATTCCTTTTGTGCTTGAGATCAATGTTCTCTGATCGAAGTGTTCTTCACGTCATTGCGTAGAGGAGGTTGAGGAGGTAAACTTTTTGTAAAAATGGAGGCTCAATAGGTGGGGGAAGGGTTGGATATTGAAGGTTTTGTGGCTGTTTTAATGGAGGTTTTGAAGGTGTAGAGAGAGAGAGAGAGAAATGCAGGGAATTTGGGGAAGATGAAGTGAAATGAGTGAAATGAATTTTGGAAATTAAAATGAAAGGAATTTTGTACAAATGGGGAGGGGTGGATCGATTTTCATGGGGAAGAAAATAAGGGTGGAGTGTGGGAAAATATTTGCATGACTTGATTGAAAGCTTGTAATGATTACCACTCTACTCTCCACATTTATCCTCAAATGATTCAAATTCCCTTTATAGCCAATTGCCCTTGTAGGTAATTTGACCAAACTAGGTGTTAGGTAATTATGACACTACATATTTGTTGAAATAAAAATATCTCATGATCTCTAATTAAATTATTTCACTATGGTCTTGCATTCCGATAATTAAATGAATAATACGACGATTTTTCATTCTTCGAACTCTCGCTTTAGAATTTCGAATCGGCTCAATCGGACGTCGTATGAATATTTGGGCATAAAATAATAATATGGGTCTTCCCATATTTATTTAAATTCTTCTTCATAAAATAGAAGTAATGTGACTAATAAAATTAGTGAGTTGGAAATTAATTATTCCAACAACTCGATCATAACGTTTAATCGATCATTATATCATGTATATGTATAAGTGTCGAAAATCTTGGCATCCCATTTAATGGAATTAAATTCCGGAATTTGTCTTGGAAGTAATACCGATATAATATAATTCGCCGATAATAATATAAATATTCTCTGGACTATATTTCTCGTATCGATAATTATTTTGATAATTATGAATTTAAATATGGAAATATACATGGACTTGCTAAATTAATTAGTTGGGCTATTTTATTTATTCTCATGTTGTCTTCTATTTATTTGGCCCAACACCCCTTTAATTAAATAAATCCCCTTAGCCCATTAATCTAATTTAAATAAAAGCTGGGCTTAAATAATTAATTTGGCCCAATCAGGTCGCTGCGGCGGAAATAATTATTTCCGAGTCGGATAAATTTTTCAATCATCATACGTGATTTAATTATATCGAATTCCTTCTATTCGTTCCCGCGGTTAAATCGAATGCCGTAGGAAAGTCGCTCGAAAATATTAATAGTAAGAATACCAATTATAGCGACACTTGCTTCGAATTTTATTTAATCAGAAGTTCGGAATTTTCGGGGCGTTACATAGGCCCTTCTACTTTGCTATTAAAAACTGACGATGGCTTGAAGGTCTAGTGTCACCGCAGATTAGGTGGTTTCGGTAGCACTTGGTTTTAATTTTCTGCATTTTAACTATACATATATTTATTATTACAACAAACAACTTCAAACTATATATTTAATAAACTGAACAAAGCAAAACTAAATCAATCTTTATCTAATCATGCGGAATAACTATTTCACAATCCAAATCATTTGACGAACAAAACATAATAATATCAATTTTGCTTTTAACATGAAAAAGCCGATTTTATGATTTTTGAATTAATAAAGTGGTCGAGCCAGAGGTTTGAAGTTGGCCTCATTGCAAGTAAAGTCTTAGGCTGTGATGGATTCTGGTGTTACAGAGTTTTGTATATATGTAGATATAAAAGAGAAGGTCCAACGAAAATTGCAGTTTGTGTTTTGATTTGTGTTAATGCTTATCTTTCACTATGTTACATAAACTGGGAAATGATCAACTAGATTTGGAATTTGGAACTAAAAAACAAATATATTAAAGACTATTTGGATTGAACTTATTCATACAGAAATATAATATTTCAAGTCTAATCTACTTTCATAACTTCGTGCATTCGAATTAATATACTGTTGCCCATGCCTAAATCGTTAAACAAAAACCAACTCTAAGTTTCCAGAAAGAAAGAAAAAAAAATACCTAAAATAAATCACATACATATATATTTAAGACACATTTCAAGTCACAATATAATCAAACACTACTAATTAAGTCAAAAACAATTTGATATCCTCTTCTTGCTGGAATCGACGCATATCATCTTAGTTCAAATGCACCCATGCCTCAATCCCATCGCCCTCTTCGTCATTCATCCGAATACTCGTTTTTATAATCGGTCGTTGCAGTCTGATTCCTGTCCAAACAGGCCTCTCCAATCCGAAATCAGCTTCGTAGAATCCAAACTTACTCCAATCAGAAAAGGCTAGGATTTCAGTGTCAGGATCCGACAATAGTTTCATGAAGTTGTCATAATTATCAATGATGATATCACGTCCATCTCTATGAGGAGAGAGAATCTCAACATGATCAGCTAAGCTCCTCCCAACAGCTTCATCTATTAGATCTACCAGCTCCTGCAACTCGATCTCCTCATCTTCCGATGCCATTGCACGGCGGCGCATGACTGAGTAGATCGCGAAGTTCCCACTGGCATGTTTCGGCTGAGGTGGGTGAGAGAATATAGTGCCCGAATTTACTACCTCAACTTGCAAGTGTAAAAGATTCATATAACACTATGATGTTAGAGTGCGGTGTTAAAGAGTAATGCACAGCGGAATAATTTGTCTGGGTTTTATTGCTAATCCCCAGACAGCCTTGCAGCAAAACAGCTTCACTATGAAAAATGAGTTTACACAGTAAGGCAAATAATAAATAGCTTAGTTCCTTCTCGGTTCACTCCCTTGACGAAACTTCACTTTACATAGAAGTTGAGACAACAACTATGGGAAAAACGCACTAACAAACTAACACAAGACTACCCCAAGACTCCTCTACCGTAGGACTCACTCTCCAAAGATAGATTCCGTCGTAAGCTAGTTGATTCGTGGAAGGTTGAGTTGATTCGTGGAAGGTTGAAAGCACGAGCAAGGCTGGATAGATTTTGAAGAGAATATGTAAGAATTTAGTATAATGGCCCAAATATTCTTCAGCTCCGATTCGCCTATTTATTCAGACTTGGAGCACTCAAGATCATGTCCACTTCTCCACTACCTCAGACGTGCACATGATCTCTTCCCACTTCCATTTGATCCTTTGCTTTAGCTTGAATCAACCACATAACTCACGTGGGTGAATGGTTTAATTGTGGAGGTGCTCCCCTCTTATTTAGGACCTGTAAAATAACATAAAAATGAAGCAAAATCGTCCCCTATAATATAGGGGTTAGTTGGATGTCGTTGTAACAACTTCCCTACAAAGCAGGAACAAGAAGAAACAAAACTATATAATAATATATGGTTAATAACAATAATATAAACGATCCCTAATAAATAGGACTTGTAAAAACGTGGGAAATCATAGATAATTCCAATCCCCAAAGAATAGGAGTTATGTTGTAACAATTCCTAGAAAGGCAGCGAAGGATAAGATTAATACCACAGTATCGGAGCTTTGAAAAGTCTAACATTGACGCTGACAAGGTTAGACCTTACAATGTTAAACATAAGTCTAACATCGACACTGTCCGTGGGATTGTTCTCTCCCGCATGTTCATCGCTTGACAAATCAGGAAGTTTAGGCGCCGGCCGCGGTCGAGGCCGATCATGGCCTTCGCTATAACGGCACACACAACTCGAACTCGAGGGATCGTATTCCCGTTTCGATTTGGGCTTAGTTTTGATCTAATCCTCATTAAAGCCACCTTGTCGAACAAAAGCCTTTTCACAATGATTTTTTTCTCCTCCACGATTAATTGATCCACGCTGAAGCCCAAATCGTGATGCTTGTACTTCAGCAACGAGGGAAGATCGAAAGATGGGGTGACTTTGAATTTCAGTTTGGGTCCAACCATTTGATTATAATCATCTGGACTGGTGGCGCTAGACCAGGCGGCGATGAATGTCGCGAGCGAGGCCGGGTTATTTATTTTTATGGCTTCAAACCCTAGTATGTGGACACAAAAATAGAAAAACCTAGGTTTGTGGAAAAAATTGGCGTAACCGTAATCACTGATTACGGTTTATAGAAAACCAAATTTTAGGATTAATTAAGTTTAAGTAATCAAGCAGAATAAAAAAAATCAAAACCGTAAATAATATTTACGGTTATAAGAAAAATTTCAATATAACCGTTAAAAAAAACTATAAACCGTAAATAATATTTACGGTGCATATTTACGGTTTAAGAAAGAAATAATAATAAAAAATTAAATGAAATTTTCAAATTTAAAATAAAAAACAGAAACCGTAAAGAATATTTACGGTTTAAATAAGAAAGAAATACAAAAAGAAATAAATTAATTTTTAAAATAAAAAAAAAAACCAAAAAACCATAAACAATGTTTACGGGTTCCATTAAAAAAAGAAAAAAAAAATAGAAATTTTTGAAAACAAAAAAAACGAAACCTAATCAAACACACACACACCTTCAATCGATCGAACACACATACCCCACGCCGCCGGAAGCCCTCTCGTTGTTCCCAGCCGCTGCCATCGCCGTCGACGCCGCCTCCGTCCGTCCCAGCCCCCCCACCGCAGCCGCTGCTGCCGTCGCACGCACTGCCCACCACCGCCGCCGCCCGGGCCGTCCCTGCCGCTGCACGCACAGCCCTCCACCGCCCTCATCCGTCCCTGCGCCGCGCTGTACTCCCCCACAGCGCAGCCGCCGTCGTCAGCCCCTGCTGCCACCCACTGCCGTCGTAGCCTCCCTCGCCGATCGTCATCCTTCCCCACCACCTCCGGGTAAATTTGCTGCTGTTTCCATTTCGTTAATTAGCCGTTTAGTTCGTTTAATTGCTTCCATTTCATTTAATTAAATTTTGAGTGTTGATGGTTGACTGGGCGTTGTATCTCTACTTTGTTTTCTGTTGGCAGGCCTTTTTTCTCAAAATATTTCATTAATTAAAGGGATAAAAGAATCAATTTAGTCCTCCAACTATCCCACGTAACAATTTAGCCACTGCCTGATATCAATGAATTGGAATGAATTTGATATGTTGAATGAATTGGATATGTTGATGAATTGGATGTAGATGTAGAATAGGAATGAATTGGATATGTTTAGCCCTTAATTGCTAGCTAATATTCATGTAATTAGTATCAATTTGATATGTTGATGTGTTGGGCTAATATTCGTGTAAGATAATTGTTGTAGGTACATTCTGGTTTTGAAAATGAATTTCTATAAAATGTAGGCAATGACATCATCTTCTTCTGCTGCTTGGGTTAATCAAGGCCCACTAGTTGCTGATTTGTTGTATATTCAACCTAAACACCGTTCATGAGCTATTTTTTACAATTCTGAAGGTGCCCAATCTCCCATTGGGTGTAGGAGGGGGGATAGTTCATTTTGGATATATATGGCTAATTCTGTGTTATCATGTCCTATGACTATGGATTACATACAACAAATGGGCTTTGATAGAGTAGTCTGGTTAGGAAATTTTGTCCTAGACTGATTTTTAGTTCAAAGTTTAATTGAGATGTGGCGTCCTGAGACGAACACCTTTCATTTTAGTTTTGGTGAGGCTACAATCACTCTACAGGATGTAGAGTGCCTGTTAGGATTAAAAACCGAAGGAAATGCCGTAACAGGGAGCGACAGAGCTCCAGAGGGGGGATGGGGTCCTTATATTCAACATAATTTAGGCATCCCTAGTGAGAAAGTTGATAGAAACAGACTACTTTTTAAAGATCTTGGGGATTTTATTTGTTTAGATCAAGGTAAATATCAATTTATTGATAATTGGCCTCTCAAGCGTGCCCGAGATGTAGTTTGTTTTCTCTTAGGTGGGTTGTTATTCCCGGATCCAAATGGGAACAACGTTTATTGTCACTTAGTTCGCGCTTTAGTTGAAGATACGAAAAGCGAACTAAGTTGGGGTAGCGCTGTATTGGCGGTCCTATATAAAAATTTAAGCAAAGCAGCGCTGACTCCGCTACCGAAGAGCATTGGCGGTTGTATGGTACTCTTGCAGGTACTTAGTACAAATATTTAATTTATTTTTAAATCTATTAATTATTATGTACTTCTATCTATACAGATTTGGGCATGGCAAAGATGTCTGCCTCTGCAACCTCGAAAAATCACTCCTTTTACGGAGTTGCCCCCGCTTCATCCACATGGTTACCGGTAAATATCTCATTTCTTAAAGAGTTGATCACTTAATATTTTTAATTACTTACCCTCAAATGTGTATTTGAAATTGCAAATGGGCGGGCCCTAAAAATCACACAAATGTGAGTAACCAAAACCTGGAATCCTACAGGGAGCAGTTGGCCATCATGTCCGAGGATGAGGTACAAAGAGAGACTTTCATTGTATTTTTTTAATTATAGTTATAAATTTTTTAAATTCTTGAGTTTAAATTTTTGGACTGCAGTTTATATTTTTTCCATATGAGGACCAAAACTGGTATGTCCGGTCCCATCAGACTCCTTGGACCTCCACCACCTTTTTGATTTGTTTTGATGTGGTCGTGGCTTACCAGCCGGAGCGAGTCAAGCGACAGTTTGGTCACATTGAGGACATATCACAATTCGAGTTGCTGCTCTGTTCCGGTGAGGACATAAAATAATATGTCGAGTTAAAGAGAACTGGACAATCGACCATAGATTGGGAGTTTCATCACTGTATCCCGGTTGTGGTCTGGGATGATAGAAACGACCCAAAAAGTGTTCATCTCAGGAGTAACTGCATGGTTGCCGGACAACCCATAGTCTCAGCAGATTACCTCCAATGGTTTGAACAAAGAACCATCAAGTTTGTGGACAATCCGGGACATCGTCGGCGCAAGCCTGAGGATGGATTCAGATCACAAGCTGATAGGCTACGACTAGTGGTTAGTTTAATTTAATTCTTTTTATATTTCGTATTTTAAATATAAACATAATACTAATATTGTTATAATTATTTCAGGTGGATCGGCTCGGTGACATAAACCATATGGTGGATGATTCTCTTTCACGGTATCGTGCTATGTCCCATGTTTTGGCAGAGGATATGCCCGGGCTTATCGACGACTTCAATAATATGAAGCTTGAGCTCGCCCGATCCTTAGAGTTATCCGGTATGATGCCATCAGCGATCCAGCCCTCACAAGCAATTGTCTATGAGAATCCGGGCGAGGATGGTAGTCCATTTGGGATAGTGCACCGTGCAGGACGCGGAGGAGGAGGTAGAAAACCGGGTGGTGGACGGAGAAGGAGATGTTTGGATCAGCAACAACCTCCGCCACATGATTCTCCGCCAGCTGAGTTTTTTGATGATCTCGAGGGTCTTGAACATCACTATTCTGCTCATGGGGCAGGCGCTGGTAATAATAATTCGTACTTTTTATTGTTGTATTTGATTTTATTTGTTAAAAACTCTTTTTTTATTTATTTTGTAGGTACGGATGATCAGACCGGAGCAGATGCTGCAGACATGAGTATAGATGAGGGGGATGATCAGGACGAATACACCCTCAACCATCAGTTTGTTGACGAGGCTACTCCTACAGGTATAAATATTTATAATTTTATTGTTATATTGATTTTTATTGATTCAAAAAAATTTGTTGCATTTGTAGCAAGTCAATCCACTGTTCTACCGGTCAGCCTCAGCAAAGGAAGGGGTAAAAGACACAAGTTCCTATCACTGTTTCAAAAAAAAGGCCCTGATTCCTCATATACCGATCCTTGATTGTATTTTATATTGTTTTCACAAAGTTGTTGAAATATTATTGTAGTTTTTGAAATGTTGGAATGTTGAAGGTTGGGTTTTAATTTTGTAGTTTTTGAGAAATTTTATGAATGTTGGAGTTGGACTTGTTGTTGATGTTTTTGTTTAAACAGGTTCGGTATGGACCTAGATATGTAGAGGTTACGCCAAAATTTTTATTTGAAATATTTTAAAATCAATTGAGTTAAAATATAAGGTAATTAATTGAAATATAAGTATATTATTTGAAATATATATATAAGTGTGAACTATAGTTCAAATATAAGTATATTAGTTAAAATATAAGTATAAGTATGGATTATAGTTCAATTATAAGTATATTATTTGAAATATAAGATAATGATGAATTATAGTTCAATTATAAGTATATTAGTTGAAATATATGTATAAGTATGAACTATAGTTCATATTTAAGTATATTAATTGAAATATAAGTATAAGTATGAGCTATAGTTCAATTATAAGTATATTAGTTGAAATATATGTATAAGTATGAACTATAGTTCATATTTAAGTATATTAATTGAAATATAAGTATAAGTATGAACTATAGTTCAATTATAAGTTTATTAGTTGAAATATAAGAATAAATATGAACTATAGTTCAATTATAAGTATATTAGTTGAAATATCTGTATAAGTATGAACTATAGTTCATATTTAAGTATATTAATTGAAATATAAGTATAAGTATGAACTATAGCTCAATTATAAGTATATTAGTTGAAATATAAGTATAAGTATGAACTATAGTTCAATTGTGAGTATATTAGTTGAAATATATGTATAAGTATGAACTATAGTTCATATTTAAGTATATTAATTGAAATATAAGTATAACTATGAACTATAGTTCAATTATAAGTATATTAGTTGAAATATAAGTATAAGTATGAACTATAGTTCAATTATAAGTATATTATTTGAAATATAAGATAATTAATTGAAATATAAGATAATGATGAATTATAGTTCAATTATAAGTATATTAGTTGAAATATATGTATAAGTATGAACTATAGTTCATATTTAAGTATATTAATTGAAATATAAGTATAAGTATGAACTATA
This sequence comes from Plectranthus barbatus, assembly GCA_026898455.1. Taxonomy (NCBI): domain Eukaryota; kingdom Viridiplantae; phylum Streptophyta; class Magnoliopsida; order Lamiales; family Lamiaceae; genus Plectranthus; species Plectranthus barbatus. Next base: position 192,793 of record JAPKLW010001415.1, on the reverse strand, counting down.
GTTAAATATGAAACATTATATTGAAACATATTACAACATTTAAAAGAAAACATACAAGTACATAAGAAAACATACAAGCATACAAGTACATATTACAAGCATATTGAAACATATTACAACATTTAAATCTACTCTTCGTCTTCGTCTTCGTCCTCGTCACCAGTGGCATCACGCTCTCCGTCAGCATTTTAAATTCGATCAATGGGAACTCTATCCGAAAGTGGATGAGACCAGGGACATTTTCTAGTTGTATGCTCAACATTGTTGCATCGTTTGCAGTGCGTTTGGCCGGTGCGCCTACGATTGTTATGATCCATTGACATTCGAGCGCGCTGCATTCGACGCCTACCCCTGGCATTGTGATGAACAAGTCGTGTATAATTTGGCTGTAGTCTCCATCCCATAGATATCAGCTCTGTGTTATCTGTAACATATCAAAATTCTCTACTGTATTGTTGCAACCATGTTGATCGTGTATTGAACGAATCTACTAGATCATTGGGGTTCTCTTGTCTTCGAAGACAAACTGCAATGGCATGAGAGCACGGAAAATGCGTTGCTTGCCACTCACCACACTCACATGTTTTGTCACGGTAGTATAGCTCAAATTTAACTTCACCATGGCCTCTCAGATTTGTTGTGATCGTGTAGATCTGATTTGGATTTCTGGCACTCGTGGGGACAACAACATGTCTTGCAGCTCAACTCTATTCTTCATAAATCTAGTATGGTGATAGGTGGCAAGGACGGTATCGCAGTTTTCGATCTCGCCAAGAGCTCTATCAAAGATGGATGCCCTTTCTAAAAGAGTAGGGTCGACTAATGCTCTAATAGGCAGAAATCGTGTACCTTTCAGAGTATTATTGTGACTCTCAGATACATTAGTCGTTGCATTGCCACAACGACGACCTCCATCGCAGTAAAGAGTCTACTTATGCTCCGGTATTTGCCTCAGCCATTGACAAGCTGCAGGACTCAGGTCGTGCATATCCCTCCAAGCCTTCTCGTACTTAGTCCTCGACATTGTTGAACCAATCCGATAGCAAACTCCCTTGATACCCTGCACATGATATTTCTCCATCAAATTGGTGCAAATGTGACAAAGGCAGTATCGATGCCATCCGACTCCATGAAATCGCTGGGAATGTGCTCGCCAAGCTGCAAGGAGACCGGTATTGCGATCAGATATCATACACACAGGTCGGTCTCCGAGAACATTAAGACGGAGGTGCTTCAGAAACCAAGTCCAACTGTGGGTGGTCTCATCATCCACAAGGGCATATGCCAGTGGCAATATGCAGTTGTTCGCAGTCTTTGTAAATGCTACCAGAAACTTGCCCTTGTATGTGCCTCGGAGGTGTGTCCCATCCACCATGATGACCGGAAATGTGTGCTGAAAAGCCTGCACACAAACACCGAAGGACCAAAGCACATATTTTAACGTCCTGCGTGACTCATTCTTCTCGCCTTTTTCAAATTTCCAGACCACTGCCGTATTTGGATTCCGTTGGATCACAGCATCCATGTGGTCCTGCAATTGATTGATGTTTGACTCCCAATAGCCGTACATATACTCCAGAGCTCTTCTCCGCCCGTGCCAAGCCTTCTTGTAACTCACGCTCACATTGTAGCTTTCACGGATAATCACCTGGATGCTCTTTACCTTAAACTCCAGATCTTGTTCAATGTGGCCCCGGATCAAGTGGGATATCATTTCAGACGTGATATTCCGCCCTTGCTGCCTCGAGCTACTTCCAGAGAAGTTATGTCTATCCACCCAGTGAGTCAGTATCCAACCATCAGCAACAACTGAAGGGACGGCCCGAGCTCTCCATTGGTACGGAGGACCTTGTTGAGATGGATTTGCAGAATTCGAACTGTGAATGGTGTTGCAGTAAACATCCCATAATTTTTTATTTGACTTTTTGAGCCGGTATGCGACGCCCCTACTAGCAGACCAAAGAGTGACGGCCTGCTTCACATCATCCTTCGAGGAAAAACATATGTCGACTGCAATATCTCTCGAATCACCACTCCATATTTCCGGCATATCATAAAAACGATCAGTATCATTAGGATCAGCATGTTCGATGTCTGTGTAGACATACCTCCCTCTCGACCCCTCTGACACGAATGCATCACGCTCTTCAATTTCAGAGTCTGGGTCAGGAATTGTTTCAATATCTTCGTCCTCCTCATTAGCAGAGAAACTTTCATCACCACTGGATTCATCTTGCCTGAGATCACTTCCAATCTCCACAACATCGTGCGTATCATTTCCACCATCCACACCATGGAGCGTTTCATTTCCATCATCCACACCATGGAGCATATAATTTCCATCGTCCACAGCATGGAGCATAATATTTATAGCCGGAAGAAAATGACTACACTTGTATAACGCTGTCATGCCTCTCTCGTCATCAAGACTAAGAACACACATTAGTTGGAGCTCCCACCTTGCATTGTTCCAACCAGTTGCTTCAAATATTTTTTCAATCAGCTGCGAAAGATCCAACGATTCTTCTGTTATCTGTAATACAAAATCGGGTCGTTCAATGGTAGTGCTCTGCCAGAAAAAATATATTTCAAAAGGGTTCATTTTGGGTGAGGATTGAAGGCTAAAATAGGATACAGATTCGTCAGAAGCTTGAATAAAGTGAAGAGGCTCAAAGAGTTTTGAAGAATAGAGTTGTGAGCTTCCAACAAGGCAGGTCGTGAGGTTAAACTGAGTGAACAAACTTGTACAATTATTGTGAACAATTATTGTAACGAGCATGGCACTCAAAGATGTCAGTAAACGTGGGAAAAATGGACAAAATTGAAACCGTAATCACTATTCACGATTTTAATTTTTTTTTATAAATCGTAAACACTATTTACGGTTTTAATTTTATTTTTTATTTTTTTTTATAAACCGTAATCACTATTTACGATTTTTGGTTTAATTTATTTTTTTTTTTAGAAATATTCGATCTTAATGGATAATTATGGATTAATCAAAACCGTAATCATCATTTACGGTTTTAGTCCTTCTCTGCTTAAAACCGTAAACAACATTTTTTTGTTTCCACATATCTAGGGTTTGATCCCTCTCAAGAAATAACCCGAGCAAGGCCGCGTCGAAAACAGAGTGGGAAATTTGTGGCCTGGATTGACAGGAGCTGATCATGAGCCCGGAAATATTGATCGGGAAGGAGAGAACCGATCTGATTGGTCTCGATCTTTGTGACAAGACCGATCAGCCCGACGTCTAGAGCTTCTGCTTCGACAAACTCAACGCCCTGATCACTGCAATCAACGATGTGATCTTTCTTGATGTATCTTCCAGCAAGAGGGTCGAATTGGACCAGGATTTTGGCCAGTGATTCTTCCAGCTGGATGTTGTTTTCGGGTTTTGATTCGTAAAACAGAAGAACGGATAAATTCATGCCCTCCCCGAACTTATCTATAAAGGAGATTTTGTAATTCTTAAGGTTTAGAGGAGTTGGGGTGGATGGTTTTATCAATTTCTTGCTGATTTTGGTGACCTTCATGGTTGCAGGAGGTGGAAGTGATGAGTTTATGATTTATATTTCATTTCTCTACAATATTAAATACCTGCTGCAAAACCTTTTTTTTTCCTTGTTACATCAATAGGGTATCCATTTTCTATAATCTATAACCTATTACATCAATATGAAGCTATGTTTGTAGCTTCACATGCATCTCTCGAGCTAAGAGAAGCTTCTAAAATTAGGTTGATTATTTATTTAACGTGATGAATATTAATATTTCCAAATCAGCGAACTATTCATATTGCAGTTTGAAGACTCTCTGGAGAAGTTGAATTGGCTTTAATAAGTTCAGTATTTTTATTCAAATGGACTCATAAAAATTTTAAGTTTTGTCCCTTTTATAGAACGGCGCATGTGTGAGTGTTGCATTGACCTCGACTACATAAAAGTTAAAACAAAACACAAAAAAAATTGTAGAAAAATCTATATATATATATATATAGAGTAGTGATCATATGAGAATAGTTTTTAGTATGAGAAATAAGAATAAATCTTAGCCTTTGATTTTGTGATTTCAACGCTCATGATCTATTTTACTCCGTGTGCAGTTTTCCTCGATTATCCTGCAGTTTTGCAAAATTAAGGTTATTTTTGTAATTTTAGCTTTTTTTTTTAAATCTGAAATAGTATCTCATTATATTTTTTATTCCTTTCTTCGCGCGATTTGATTTCTTCTTCCTTCTTTGTTCGAATTGATTTATATTTCTTTTGTCGATCAGATTTTTTTCTCTGTTTTTGGATTTCGCATTTGTATTCGGTCTCGGCGTTATTAATTATGCATGAATATAGTTTAAAAAAATTGTTTTATTCAGATTGACGTTCATTTTTTCTATTATATTGTGCATCTTTAGTGTTAACTTTGTGCATTTTTGTATCTTACATGTTCATTTATTCCTTCTTTGTTCGAATTGATTTATATTTCTTTTGTCGATCAAATTTTTTTTCTTTGTTTCTGGATTTCGCATTCGTGTTCGGTCCCGACGTTGTTAATTATGCATGAATATAATTTTAAAAAATTTGTTTTATTCAGATCGACGTTCATTTTTTCTATTATATTGTGCATCTTTAGTGTTAACTTTGTGCATTTTTGTATCTTACATGTTCATTTATTCCAAAGTGTGTTAATAAGATGAAGCATTTTAAGGGCATAGTTTTAAGAACTGTTGATGTTGGTATTGAGTTTTATAGAGACTACGCTCGTGTTGTTGCTTTGAAGAAGAAGATGTTTAATTTTTTTTAATTCGTATTTATGTAAAAATGAAGTAACTCGGGCTAAAAATGAAGTAAATCGGGCTTAAAATGCAGGTTGCTGTTTGTGTTTGAGTATTTTTACAGTTTTAGCCTTTAAAGACTAAAACTGCACGATATTGGGGCAAAAATGCCGCGTTTTTCAATATGATGAGAATGAATCTTGTTCGTCGATTTGATGAGATAGACGCGCGAGATTTATTCTTATTTCTCATAGTAACTCCTATTCTCACCTGATCACTATATATATATATATATATATATATAGGGGAGTGATCACATGAGAACTCCCCTAACCATGTGAACATAAAAATCAATCTCGGCCATCCAAATTGGTGATGCAATGCTCAAAACTAAATAAATCTCGTCTGCATTATAGTGTAGTAAAACATGCATTAAAGGGTAATTTTGTAATATTTTTTCTCTCTCCTCTAAAATCATCATAAATCTTTAAATGATCATAACTCCTTCAATTTAGATTATTTTTTCATGTATCATATATCAAATTAAAGGTAATTTAATTATCTTTCAAACGAAATCCCTATTGCATATGTTTCGATTTAAAAATCATCGTAAAAATGAAAATTAGTGATTATATGCATAATTCTCGTAACAGTACACGAATTCTTATATAATGAATGAAATTGCACAATATAATGCATGAACTTATATTATATAATGCAGAACATCATATATAAAATGCAATATATTTTTTCCTGCGAGATCAACAAAAAAATTAAAATTCATTATCTTTGCATACTGTAGAAAATATTATAGTTGTTATACAAGTTGATCATACATTACTTGTTTTTAATTATGTATTTTTTTGTTATATTATATAAATGTATATTATTATATTTTATAATGCATGTTTGTTAGGTATATAATGCATGTCGAGGTCAAAATAATGCGGTCCACGGAGTACCGATACAACTTAAAAATGAAGTTCACACGATAAACATTAAAATATTCATTCTAACAATAATTTTAAATAGTTTGATGCACGAATAAGAATTTATATATGACAAGAATCTTTGAGAAAATTAATAATAGATATGTTTCAATCTTAAAGATTAGAGAATTTTCCTTATTTATAATTTTCTATATTAATTAAGATATTTTCCATATCAATTTTGATATGAATATCTTATATTTAGTGCATGTAGTTCTATTTTTCTCTCTCTTAAAATTATAAATATCACAATTCTCTTAATTTAAAATTATTTTTTAATGTACCAAAATAATATGATTTTATTATTTTTAAACTAAATCTCTATTGCACATGTTTAGTGGGAGTAAACTATGTAACTAATGAAAATTATTAATCTTATGCACAAATCAAATAACTTATGTATTATAATGAAAGTAAAATAATTTTGCTTTAAAATAAAAGTAATACACTATAGTTCTGATTAAAAAATCATCGTAAAAATAAAAATTAGTGATTATATGCATAATGCTCGTAACAGTACACGAATTCTTATATAATGAAAGCAGTTGCAAAATATAATGCTTGAAGTTATGGTATATAATGCAGAATATGATAGATAAAATGCAACATATTTTTTTCAGCAAAATCATCATTCATCAATATATTTGCACTTGTTATGTATTATATAGTAAAAACACATGCATTATAATAAAAGTAATATAATTTTTCTCTAAAATAAAAGTAATACCATATATAATGCATGAAGTAATACCGTATAATGATATTAATATTGTTCTAAAATAAGAGTAATATCGTATTATAATGCAGGAAGATGTTTGTTAGGTATATAATGAATGTTAGGTATATAATGCATGTTTTCTAGGTATATAATGCATGTTTCTTATGCATATAATGCATGTTTGTTAGATATATAATGCATGTCGAGGTTGAATATGCAAACATAATCTTAAATAACTACAAAATGACAAAAATATCCTATAATGCAGGTTTTTTTGAGATAAAATGACCGAAAATTCTGGTAAAATCCTGAGCGTACATTCATCAAAATCAATGGCGAGGATTAGTTCTTATGTTCACATGGTAAGGGCAGTTCTTACGGGATCGCAACATACCTTATGTGAGCAACTGTGAGCACGAACACAATTATATACCATAATTGGGTGGATAAAGCCTATGCTATACTAAATTTTTTATAATTTTAATTTATTATAGTTTATATTAATTTTATAAGTTCAACTATAGAGTTTATCCACCCAATTATGGTATATAATACTGTTGGTGCTCACGGGTTGCTCACATAAGGTATGTAGCATATCATTTCTCTATAAAGGGAAATAGTTTTCCGCCTAAATATAGAATTTATGAATAATAAATTTAAAGGATATATATAAAAATATATAGACATTTATAGGTAAATTTTATATTTTTAATAGCTGAACTATTCTTTGATTTATATTATTACTTAATTATATTTGATAGAATAAAAAACTAATTTTAAGAAAACAAATAATATATTAATAAATAAATACGCTTATTTCTAAATAAATATATAAACTTTATTTTTATATCACCAACTAATTGTATCATTGTTAATAAACGTGGCGCACAATAAAAGGAATAATATATTTAAATGTAAAAAGAACAAATATTTAAAAATTGGATGCTATTTATGAATTAATTGCCATAATCCCGTTGTTTCCATATTAGATGAGTCATATTAATAATTTTCCTTATTCATATGGATGTTTATTTTTAGAAAAGGTTATTACTATATACTTGTATCTTATTAAATAGTAATATTAATTATAAATTATAATAATCACATTTACATACATATAATTCTTTTATCTTCAATTGTTGCTTATTTGTTCAGTCATTTTATTCTACTTCCAGATTTTAATAATATATTTTCTTATTTTTTATTATCTTGATTTTATAAGTTCTATATGATGTGGAAATTTTTGAACTACGGATATCAATTTTAAATTAACACGAATAATGTCACAGCCCCAATTTACATATAAGGTATATATTAAGATTTGAGGCATTTCGGATGTGAGACATGCATTTGAAATTGGCAAATCATAACAAACAAAACATACAATTCAAGGATAATACTCAAAATATATTCATCCCAAGTATTCAAGATTGTTAAAGGTGCCTCCTCGAGAAGAGATCTTGACTTCTCGAGTAGTGTAAGAATGTGAAATTTAGTGTTTAGCAACATCAAAAGAATATGGAAAGACTATCAAGAGATTATGAGTTTAGCAGCGGAAAGTTATCAATGAAGTATGCATGCATGTGAATATACACACTTCAGAATCTAACTATCACCAAAAGAGATGTCTTCAGCTCCGTTTTAACTGCTATCTCGTACACACTCCAAAATCATTGTTTAACCTGTACATTTTAGAAATAATGCATGGGACAAGGTACAAATTGTACTTAGTGAACATAAGCCCGAAAATAATCATTTGTAACTAACTTTGTCATTCATTGATAACGGGTCGCACATGGGGTTTAAGTTTAAAATTATCCCAGGCACCAAATCATTTTATGAGTATGAGCATGCTTTTTCTACAGTTAAACTATGTGCAATAAAACATATGTGACTGGGAGGTGGCCTCTTACCACAGTCACGATGCTAGTCCGAGTAGGGCATGACCTCTAGAATGTCAGCATCACAGTGCACCCATGCATGGTATCTCTTTCACTATCAGAGCACGATCATTAAGGCTCGCGGAATGCTGAGCTAATATACATGTTTAGTACGTTTGATGTTCTTCTCTAAGTGGGGTTCCCCCACAGAGAGAATAAATAGCAAACATAAAATAATAGACAATGACAAAATAGTAAAAACAAAATCATCATTTATTTCACGTTTGATTGGTTTGAAAAAAAAAACATCATTTTCATTTGAACTTAACCCACGATATAGGGTTAAGAAAGTCCGCCTTGAATAGGTTCGGGAATACAACGGGCTGGTCTAGTCGACAATCTTCTCCTTGCCCTTCCCTATAAAATAAGGAATCTGAGTAAGTCCCCAAGGGTCAACAGATTGAGATGTCTATTAAACTGGAAGAACAAATCATAAAAGCAGTCACAATTACATCAGACTAAATGATATATATCCAACTCATCCTGGCTTGTAGTAGGAACACCCAATGCTTTCCAGACAGCATTTGATGCATAAACATTGTTATTAGGACACAGTGGCTGATAATTGTGATCGCAATCACATCCCATTGTAGAATCACAATCATCAACCACCATAGCTGTCACGCTCCGGCCATTACCACTTATACTCTTAACTATTAATCATATCACAGACATCTTGTTGTTTATCCAATCTCACTTGGTATCGCCTCCAACTCTCTTATATAATGAAGATGAAGCTGCTCGAGGCATAGCAGCCCTTGTACCGTCCATTGTTTCAAATTATTAATGTGGAACAACCCCAAGTATTTGAGCTCCGGGAATTGGCCTTCTTCTATTTCCCACTTCCCACTTCCAAAGCATACATCAGACAATTTCAGCTTCTCAAGATGGGGTAATGAACCTATCATTCCTAGCATCTCTTCCCACCCAAACTCTATCTTCATCTCAAGAGTCAGTTTCTTGAGGGAGTATGGAATGCTAAGCTTTTGCAGATAAGTACCCCATTGCAAATGTATATCGTGGGAGATATTGAGGGATTCCAATTTAGATAGATACTGAATATTGCTAGCTCAATAAAAATCATCATAGAAGCTATGATCATATTGTGTCGTCAATTTCTTGAGATTTGGAATTCTCCTAACCACCTCTTTACTGCACTTGAAACTCAATGGTCCCTTAAGGATTTGAAGATTCTCCATGATGACAACATCCTTATAAATGTCACTTGGAGGATCTTGGAATCTCACTGGCATTTCAGGGAACTCAATATGCCTTAAATGAAGCATTTTCCAAATCTCAAGAGGTGCGGTAGCATACTCGGTGTCGGACATACTAGAAACAATTAGTGTGTGTAAATTCCAAAAGAGATGGAGTGTGGAGAAGAATGTTGACATGCTATCAACCCTAACAGCAAGGTGCCGCAAGTTAACATATTGAACCACAAAGGTATTCCGCTATATTCGACCATCGATTGTATGACATTTATATGCATGAAAAGTTATGAACAATTCAGAATTCCGGCACTGCCGGGACTTCCCCATTTTCACAAATAACGGAACGAGCATATGACATTAATTCAAAGCCCTTGCGGACTTTCTTCTTAGGAGTGTTCCAGGGTATAACAACACCGACATTGTTTGTTTATGCTTTGTGATTGCCCTATTACATGGTAAAACCCATTTCTCTGACCTTCCTTCAAGCACGAGTCCCTGAAGAGATCATGGATTTTGTATGTCTTTATCTTTCCAGTGGACCCCAACTCATCAATGATAATGAGACTTCTGCCTATCAAGTCCTCCAAGAATCCCATTGCAATTGTTTCCAAGCTTCTATCATTGACTGGTTTCAGAAATCCTTCAGAAACCCAGACCTTGATGACTGTGGAGACTCTGATTTTATCGTCTTCCTCAAACACTCCCATGCATAAAAAGCACGGTTTTGAATAGAGTGGCTAATTATTATATATAGCACAATTTCAACAATCTCAAGCAGTGCTTATCATTCTCCAAATTCACAGTGGTAGTTATGTTGTTGCTTATTGATTCCCATTTTCTTTGGGTGAGTCCAATTTTTTTGAGAAGACCTCCAACCGCAACTATTGACAAAGCAAGGCCTCTACAATTCTCTACAATCTTCTTTCCAATTTTCATCAGCTCAGGAGGGCAGCTTTCCTTTCCAAACACGATTTTGGAAAATAGTTCCCAGCTATGAACCTCATCTAGAAACTGCATTTGAAGGCTATAATTGGCATTCAGTTGAGTGCCCAACTGTGATAACCTCGTCGTCACCAATATCCGACTGCCTTTACTATTCTTGGGATTGTTAGGAAAATAATGTTGTATCTTCTCCAAGACGTCAATGTTCCATAAATCATCCATCACAATTAGATAACTTCTACAGAATAAATATACAACTCTAATTTTAGTTTATCTTCACTGACTTCTCTCTTATTCTGTTTAGTGACTTGAACAAAAACTTCACAAAAAAGCTCTCTCATGTTGTATTTTTTGAGAAACAGTTATCCAAGAACATACATCAAAATGCTCCTTAATAAACTGGCGTTCATAAATGTTTCTAACAATAGTGGTCTTACCTATGCCACCCATTCCCATGATTGGGATGACTTGGCGGTGTTAGATATTACTAGATATTGTTTAGATATTCTTGTTCTTATCTTTTATATCTTTGTAGTTTGTTGAGATATTTTCTCTACTTGTACTCTATAAATTCTCATGAATAATACAAGTTCCTTGAGTCGGATATTTTATTTTCTCATACATTATCATGGTATCAGCCAGAAGATAAATTTCGTTCCTCCCACTCCCACCGCCCGCCTTGCTACTCTTTCTCACGGCCATGGCTGACGCCTACACCCTACCCTTCTCATCTCTTATACACATGCTCACTATCAAATTAACCTCCTCCAACTATCTCCTGTGGAAGAATTGATCGCTAAATTATTTTGTTAGCGATTTAGCTAAGCTAATAATATAGTGATGAAATAAATTATCGAATCCCAGAGGAGTGAAGTAACGAAGAAATCCTAACTATCAAATCAAGAGTTTTCGGAACATTGTTTAGGAAATAGAAAACAGATATTGTGGTTGAATTTTGAAAACTAAAGTAAAACAGTAATTGTGAAAGGTTTTAAGATCGAATGTGAAAAACATAGATCCTAGGGTTTTCTACCTATTATGCCATATATGTACTTATGAATTAATTAATTACCACATTTAATTCTTCTTCGTAGTGGAACATCAGAAAGGTACTATGAATTTCTGTCAAGGACAAGTCACAAAGTTGGTTAATTAATTATCTCTTCCTTTTCAGTCTAGAGAAAATATAACTAACTCCATTTGTTCTACAGATTTATTCCTACAAATTCATTCCCTCTTTTCAGACAAGAAAACAATTTATATTATGAAAACCATGTTCCATTGAAATCCATTACTTTTTGAGTCTCTAAATTCCAACTAAATTAATCCTAAATTATGGCCAGTAATTTAAGATTTTAATTAATCCTAGTTTCCATAAACTACGAATTAGAAAGGTGATTAATCTAACTCAACATACACATAGGCATAATATTCGAAACCCTAGAATCTATTTAGAGTTTAGTTACACATAGACATGATAGGAATTAAGATAGAAAGATAAAACCTGAAAATAGTCTTGCATAAATAAAACTTGAACTCCTAACAGAATTGAGTTGTTGCCACAGTTCCCGGATGTAACTTCAAATGCAAATATAAACTAAGTACACAATTGTTGTTGTAGTCACTCTCTCGAATGAAAATAAAACCTAACACCCTTTAAAATTCGACTCTAGAGGGCTATTTATAATTATGTTGGATGTATCCTGTCAGGCCTAGGAAATAAGATACAAATATATCTTAAATCTTTGGAAAATTTGTCATATAAAGGTCGACATCGATCGACGTGGCTTCCCGTCGATCGAGGTGCAAAACACGATTCGATCTTCAAGTCGATCGCTGTAAAATCTTTGGCATCGATCGACGCACACCGGTGTCGATCGAGGTGAATGGCGCGTGTCGATCCAGCTTAACCACCATCTTCGATTGATCCTCGCCGTCGACTTCGATCGACGTGGGTCTGCGTTGATCGAAGCCAAGGCTTCCACCCGTGCATCTTCCTTCCTTAGCCACTTTTCACCCTAAAACCTGCAAAATACACCATCACAAGCATATCACGTGCGATAACACTATCATGCATGCAAAAGTAAGTAAAATGCTCTAAAAACACTAAAACACTCAAGAACTTCATTGATAAGTTAGTGAAAATACGAACTTATCAACTCCCATAAACTTAAACTATTGATCGTCCTCGATCAATTCATAGATAGAAATTCAAATCTTATGCAGATACAAGCGTGCAATGCCTCACAAGTCTCTTACTCTCCAAGTTTCACTTATTCACATAAATCACACAGCCCAGACATCATTCAAATTATCAGATTGTTTGAAGAGGAAACTCACCGGATAGTGTTTGTACTCATCGCTCAAATGTTTACGGGGTTTGATTTTTTTTTTCTCTCAACTCAAGGTTTTAGCTCAACTTACCATAAGTTTGACAAGTTTTTCCTCTCTCCACTGCTTGGTAGTGTAGTTTTTCAAGGAATCAAATAGGTCTTTGTTTGGTTGTAATGTGGCTGACCTAAAAGGTGGGGTATATTTGGCTAAGTGACTAAAATTTCCAACAATCCTCAAACCAAACAACCATACCACTACCACATTCAACTTCTTTTGATCTCTCTTCTCTCTCTCCTTTTTTTTTTCTAGGGTCCCCCTTTTTTCTCAGAGAAATTATGAATTTATAAAACAACTTTTTCTTCTCAACTAATGTTCACTTTTCTACTCATGGGATCCCTTAGTTATTATTTTTTTTTAGCACATGGAACTCAATTTTTTCTAGTTCCCAACAGATTTACATTCACTCGCTCACAAGTTCTCATCACATCCCAACCATCCAAAATTCCAACCAACACTCTTTCCATTCATTAACCATTCTAAACAAGAAAATGCATCCAAGGCTCAAATGGGCTACAAGTGGATATTGAGGGTTAGTGTATGGACAATGGGCTTATGAAAGAACATGCCTATAATCACTTTCCCCTATTACTACACTTAATGCAACCTCGAGAGAGAAACTCGTCAAATTCTAGAAGTTTATTGCTAAAAACCTTGTCCCACATCAAACGAAAAAGCAGGCTCAAAATTCTCACTCAGGGTTCAAATTTGTTACTCTTCACAATCATCCAATTTAAAATAGTCTATCATGCACAATTCATGCTTCAAAGATCAACTCATCAAGCAATTAACTCCTATCATCGGCTACTCTATCACATAGATTATCATACCACATCCACAAAAGACCAGTCACAAATCAATTATTCTCATTTAAGGGAAAGACAAGTCAAATTCTCAAATACCAACATAATCAATTAGTTCCGACTGTCTTAGGTTCAGAGCACCTAAAAAAAACTATCCTAAAAACTAACATGATTGCTAATGACTACATGCAGGAATCGACTACAACCTAAGATGCATAAAACAATAAAACTAAAGATAAATAAATAAAGAGAATAAAAACGTTTCCCTTTTTCGTGTCCTCATCCCCCCAAACTTATTTCACTCGAAGGAGTGGAAAAGTTTACAAGTCAGACGTGAAAAAGAAGAAACGGTACCTCAGAGCTGGTCGGACGGACCAGCATCTTCCTCTCTCCTCCATTGCCGCTGCCTCCGGTAGGCGATCACAGGGTCGATGTAGAGATGGATCTCATCCATATGCACGGTCATGTGCTGCAGCTGACTGCCCGCTCCTCCTCAAAGGACGTGCGGACTCCATCGATGGATGTGCGCATCTTCTCAAAAGATGTGCGCTGCTGCTCCATGAACAGAAGTTGCTGCTCCTGAAAGGCCCTCTGCTGCTCCGCCATCTGCTGCTGCTGCTGCTGCATGAAGGCCAGAAACTGAGTCCACTCGGGCTGCGCAGAACTGGATCCCTCTCCAGAAAAGTGCATCGGCCCCTGATCCTCGGGGATGTCATCCACCGCGTTCTCGGCCTGTCGGTGGAACTGTCGCTGCTGCTTCTCCTCGCACTCCTGCTCGGCTATCAAGATGCGCTGATCGGGCCTCAATCGTCGACTCTGATGCCTGAGGCAGTAGGTGGGTGTACCTCGACCCCGCTGGCCCGATGTGTGCTCCATGTGGGCGTCCATCGACATGAACTAGTTGTCACGGAATTGAAAGTCTGTGACATGTGTCAGATCGGGCTGCGGCAGATGGAAGTAGTCCCCATTCCAAAACTTCCAGAACCATCTGCCTTGTGGCCGGCGAGCAAGAACCTGCATCTGGATGAGCTGAAGGTCATCCAGGCCCGTGGGTGGTGGACATGCTGCCAAGTCCACTGTCGGTATCCCAAGATAGTCGGCGATAGAGGTGATCAATCCCCCACTCCAAACTGTATAAGGCTTGGCCTTCGTCTGCCTCTCCCAATTATCCATCACCAGCGCCGCCATGCTCACTGGGGTCCGTGTGAGCATCCCCCACAGTACAAGCAGCTCCTGAAATCTCACCTTGCCACTCTCATTCCGTCCGGCAAGAGAGAGCCCAAGGCACCTGTGGATGTAGCGAAAGACAGGATAATCGATAGCAGAGGCTTTGAGAGCCCCTGAATCGAGATCCCCTGAGTCCTCTGCCTCGGAGGCAATCTTCCTCCAAAATCCCGTCGGGCTGAACTCCTCAGGTAGACAGAAGCAACCTCCAATCGGGCATCCCAAGATCTCATCTAACTGGTCCCATTTCAAGGTATGCCTCTGGCCGCCTAACTGGAAGTGAATGGCGAGCGGCTCCACCTGCTGAGGTGCCTTTGTCACCGTGAGGGTGGCAAAGAACTCTCGGACGAGAACCGGGTAGGTGACCCAGTGGGCTGTCATCCATCTCGTCCAATGTATCCTCCGGAGGAGAGCTTCCACGTCTGCACGGATGCCAAGCTGTGCCGTGGTGTGTGGGCAGGGGTATCGGGACTGGCAAATCTCAGCCTGGAGAAATTTGTTGTAGGCTGTCAATTCCTCATTGGTCCGGAATATCGGTCTCCGAGCCATCTCAATGCTGCACAAATGAAGCACAAGTGAGGGCAAATCCAACAGCAACGATACCCGACTTCACAAAGGCAAGAACAACACAAATTCCCCATTCCAAAATCCAAAATTCCCCCCTTCATGCAATTACCCATTCAAAATTTACATAACAAATGAGCAATTCGACCCTAATACAAGCAAGATTCAGTCATGTAGCCACCCAATTCAAAGGTTTATCAATTTATCCCAAAATCAAAACCACAATAGAAAAGAGTTTATCACCAAAAATTAAAATCCTGCTCAATTAAGTTTGAAATCGAGATAAAGCAAGGATATATATCGACTAAACACCTAACCCATATCAAATATAAGCATGGAAATTGAAGTTCAAGTCCTAGTATCAACAAAGCACGAATTCACAAATCCATCGGTTCAAAACCCTCAAAATTATGAGCAATAGTAAAAAACCTTGATAAATTCGAAAGGGAAAGAGATTAGAAGTCATACCTTGCGTGAAATCGACGATTAAAGGTGGAAGGGCGAAGTTTTTTTGATTTAGGATGTTAGTGCGTCGTGTGTGAAGTGAGGCGGAGAAAGGAATTTAAGTTTAAGACATACCTGGCCCGCGCGTTTGAAGCGTCGATCGACGCGGGTCTGCGTCGATCGAAGTCGATCGAAACTTCATTTTTTTGTAATAATAAAGAAAAGGAAAGAAAAATATGAAATCATACCGGGAGTGTCGTGGAGAAGGCTCGATCGATGGATAGATCGATTTCAATCGACGTGTCATGGAGTCGATCGATGCGACTCTCAATGTCAATCGATGTCGATCCGTGTCGGTCAAAGTCGACACAAACTTTGCTCGCAGGATGATTAAGCTGCACACGAAAAAGCTAAGGCAAACACTCAATAATTCCTAGTTCGTCTAAAAATTAAAATTCAAAAACATAAATAAAAATAAGAAAATGACTGAAAGCAAATAAATCGTTGGGTTACCTCCCAACAAGTGCTTGGTTTAATGTCGCTAGCTCGAAAATACCTGTACTCATGGGCGATCCAAATAGTACACCTCCATGACACCAATTTGCAGCGGGGTGTAGTACGGTTTCAGCCTCTGCCCATTAACCTTGAAGGTCATGCCGTCTTGACCGGCCAGTTCTACCACACCATTTGGAAATTGGCAGACCACGGTGTATGGACCAGTCCACTTCGATTGCAGCTTGCCAGGCATGAAACGAAGGCGGGAATTGAAGAGGAGGACTTTATCGTCAGAGTTGAAGACTTGCTGGCGAATCCCCTTGTCGTGGAACCTCTTAGCTCGCGTCTTGTAGATAATGTTGTTCTCGTATGCCTCATCCCTAAAATCCTCGAGCTCATTCATCGCCATGGCTCGATCAGCAGTAGCCAACTTCCAGTCCATGTTGAGCTCCTTCATCGCTCTCCAAGCCCTATGCTCCATCTCGACAAGAAGGTGGCAGGATTTCCCAAACACCAGCTGGTACGGGGACATCCCAATGGGCGTCTTGTAGGCAGTGCGGTATGCCCACAGTGCATCATCAAGCTTCACAGGCAAATCTCTCCTTTGTTTCACTATCTTCTCCAGGATCTGCTTAATCTCTCGATTGGATATCTCTGTCAGATCGTTTCTTTGAGGGTGATACGGTGTAGTGACTCGGTGCTTGACTCCGTATCTTGCAAGTAGGGAAGCCAATAACTTATTGCAGAAATGTGAACCCCCATCACTCACCAGAGCTCTAGGCGTCCCAAACCTTGTCACCAGCTTTTTGCAGAAAGTTGATGATGACCTTGGAATCATTTGTTGTCGTCGGGATAGCTTCCACCCAACGCGATACAAAGTCCACCGCCAGCAGAATATAAGAGAACCCACGGGGATGGCGGGAAAGGTCCCATGAAGTCTATCCCCTAGACATCGAATATCTCGACTTCTATCACCGGGGTCTGTGGCATCTCATCCCTCCGCAAGATGTTGCCGGTCCTCTGGCAATGATCACAGCCTGTAATCCACCCACGACAGACCTCGTGGATAGAAGGCCTGTAGAATCCACTCGCCAGAATCTTGAAGGCAGTCGGGTTGGCTGAGTGGTGACCGCCGCTAGGAGAAGAGTGACACGCCTCATAGATCTGCCGCCACTCTGACTGGGGAACACATCGGCGAATGATGCCATCAGCACATCGATGCCACAGGTAGGGATCCTCCCAGTAGTAGAACCTGACGTCATGCAAGAATTTCTTCTTGGCATATGGGGAGGAATCCGGTGGAAGAACTCCAGTCACCAGGTGATTAGCATAGTCTGCATACCATAGTGTCTTCGACTCATAGGTCTCGCAGATCCTGAATAGCACAGATCTGCTCATCAGGGAATGTCTCTCGGATCTGCATCTGCTGATCATCCCCCTCGACTGGTGGCTCCAACTGCGATAAGTGATCGGCTATCACATTCTCGCTTCCCATCCTGTCTTTGATCTCCAAGTCAAATTCTTGCAGCAACAGTATCCATCTGATCAGGCGGGGCTTGGCATCCTACTTCGCAAACATGTACCTGATGGCAGCGTGATCAGTGTAGACGATTGTTTTCGAACCTATCAAATAGGATCGAAATTTTTCAAACGCATAGACCACTGCCAGCATCTCCTTCTCCTTAATGGTGTAGTTGCACTGTGCTGGATTCAAGCTCTTGCTGGCGTAATGAATGACGTGGAATAGTCTGCCCTTCATCTGCCCCAGGGCAGCTCCAACTGCGAAGTCGTTGGCGTCACACATCAGGATGAATGGCTCTCCCCAATCTGGTGAAGTCAGAACTGGTGCAGTCACCAAGGCCTTCTTCAATCACTCAAAGGCCTGTAGGCACTCTTCATAAAAAATGAAAGAAACATCCTTCTCCAACAGGTTGCATAGGGGCCTGGAAATCTTTGAGAAGTCCTTGATGAACCTCCTGTAGAATCCAGTGTGCCCAAGGAAACTCTGAACGCCCTTGACATTTGTTGGCGGTGGCATCTTCTCAATGGCAGTCACCTTTGCTCGGTCTACCTCCAATCCTTCAGCTGATATCCGGTGTCCTAACACAATGCCCTCACGCACCATGAAGTGGCATTTCTCCCAATTGAGACACAGATTGGTCTAGGTGCATCTCTCCAGTACAGTGGCCAAATTCTGCAAACACGCGTCAAATGAACTACCAAATACTGAAAAGTCGTCCATAAATACCTCCATGACTTCTTCGATCAAGTCGTGGAAGATGGCCATCATGCACCGCTGGATTGTAGCCGGTGCATTGCATAGTCCAAATGGCATCCGTCGGTAGGCAAATACTCCGTATGGATAAGTGAATGCCATTTTGTGCTGGTCCTCCGGTGCTACTGCAATCTGATTATACCCAGAATAACCGTCAAGAAAATAGTAATAAGGGTAACTGGATAACCTGTCGAGCATCTGATCAATAAATGGGAGTGGAAAATGGTCCTTGCATGTGGCGGCGTTGAGAGCCCAGTAGTCGATGCAGAACCGCCACCCAGTGACAGGTCGCGTCACCACCTCTTCTCCGTCATCCCTCTTCACAATTTGCATCCCCCCTTTCTTGGCTACCACTTGAGTGGGGCTGACCCATTTGCTGTCGGATACGGGGTAGGTCATGCCATGGTAAAGGAGCTTCAGAACCTCCTTCTTCACGGCCTCCTGCATGATGGGGTTCAGTCGTCGCTGTGCTTGCCTCTTTGGCTTTGCATCTTCCTCTAGGATGATTTTGTGCATGCACAGTGAAGGGCTGATCCCTTTGATGTCTCTTAATGTCCAGCCGATCGCGGACTTGTACTTCCTCAAGACTCTCAGTAGTTTTTCCAGTTCAACCTGCGTCAGAAAAGCAGAAACAATCACTGGAAAAGTATCATTAGCTCCCAAATATGCATACCTGAGGTGTTCGGGTAGAGGCTTGAGGTCCAGGACAGGTGATTGTTGTTGGCCATCTTCTGGAAAAATTCAATAGCCATCTTTCCGCTCTTGGTCATGATAGTGTCGCCCAGTGTGGCATCGACCAACTCGACGGTCCTGTCGTTCAGCCCTTCATAGAATGTTTCTGCTTGCTCTCCTAGTGATATACCATGGCCTGGGCAGGATCTCAGCAACTCCTTGAAACGCTCCCATGCTTCGTAGAAGCTCTCATCAGGTCTCTGGGCAAACCTAGTGATCTCCTTCCTTCTCTGCCTGATGATGCTCGGAGGAAAGAAGTTCTCTAGGAACTCATTCCTCAGCTCTGCCCATGTGCTAATATTGCCCTTATCCAATGCAGTACACCAGGCCTGTGCCTTGTCACGGAGGGAGAATGCGAACAGACGCATCCGGATAGCATTCTTGCTGACCCCATTGATCTTGACAGTGTTGCATAGCAGTAAGAAATTATCAAGATGCGCATATGGATCCTCAGTCGCTCTCCCACCGAATTGATTTTGCTGCACCATTTGTATCAATCCGGACTTCAGCTCAAAGTTATTGGCGTGAATGCCAATCCTGAAGTCTGTCTCCTGAAATCGAGGATGATACCTCTTCTGAATGGCATCCCCGTCCTCATCTTCATCGTCAGCAGGCTCTTCTAATGGCTCCTCTTCTTCTTATTCAAGATCATCTTCAAAAAGTGGGTTGCGGCAAAGATTCCGATTATTTTGATTGTTTCTCTCAAGGTTCTGCGGTGGAGGCAGTGGTTCCACCGGTGGCACGGGTGGCGCCATATTTTCAGCCATTGGTTGATTACTTGAGCTTCCTTGTTCCTGATTCTTTCTGCGGTTCCGTCGGCAGGTAGCTTCAATTTTCGAATCGTACTCTATCAGTTCCTTGCCCTTGGCTCTTGTAATCATACACTACCTGTACAGCAAAGGAGGTAGTGAGGTTAAAACTGAAAAGAAAAACAAAAATACGAAACAAAAATGAAAAGAAAATAATGCAAAACCGGTTGACTTCGATCAACGCAATTACACTTTGACCGGCGCAAATAAAATATTCACGTCGACCGATGTGGATCGGGATCGGTCGAAGTCGATACAAAAACTCAAAAAAACGAACAGAATTAAACTTTGCAAAATTTACAGCCTAAATTAATATTCTAAGCATAGAATAATAGTAAGGCTTAATCTATTCACTCCCCGGCAACGGCGCCAAAATTTGATCGCTAAATTATTTTGTTAGCAATTTAGCTAAGCTAATAATATAGTGATGAAATAAATTATCGAATCCCAGAGGAGTGAAGTAATGAAGAAACCCTAACTATCAAATCAAGAGTTTTCGGAACATTGTTTAGGAAATAGAAAACAAATATTGTGGTTGAATTTTGAAAACAAAAGTAAAGCAGTAAATTGTGAAAGGTTTTAAGATCGAATGTGAAAAACATAGATCCTAGGGCTTTCTACCTATTATGCCATATATGTACTTATGAATTAATTAATTACCACATTTAATTCTTCTTCGTAGTGGAACATCAGAAAGGTATTATGAATTTCTGTCGAGGACAATTCACAAAGTTGATTAATAAATTATCTCTACCTTTTCAGTCTCGAGAAAATATAACTAACTCCATTTGTTCTACAGATTTATTCCTACAAATTCATTCCCTCTTTTCAGACAAGAAAAACAATTTATATTATGAAAACCATGTTCCATTGAAATCCATTACTTTTTGAGTCTCTAAATTCCAACTAAATTAATCCTAAATTATGGCCAGTAATATAAGATTGTAATTAATCCTAGTTTCCATAAACTACGAATTAGAAAGGTGATTAATCTAATTCAACATACACATAGGCATAATAATCGAAACCCTAGAATCTATTTAGAGTTTAGTTACACATAGAGATGATGGGAAAACATAGAAAGATAAAACATGAAAATAGTCTTGTATAAATAAAACTTGAACTCCGAACAGAATTGAGTTGTTGCCACAGTTCCCGGATGTAACTTCAAATGCAAATATAAACTAAGTACACAATTGCTGCTGTAGTCGCTCTCTCGAATGAAAATAAAACCTAACACCCTTTAAAATTCGACTCTAGAGGGCTATTTATAATTATGTTGGATGTATCCTGTCAGGCCTAGGAAATAAGATACAGATATATCTTAAATCTTGGGAAAATTCATCATATAAAGGTCGACGTCGATCGACATGGCTTCCCGTCGATCGAGGTGCAAAACACGGTTCGATCTTCAAGTTGATCGCTGTAAAATCTTCGGTGTCAATCGATGCACACCGGTGTCGATCGAGGTGAATGGCGCGCATCGATCCAGCTTGACCTCCATCTTCAATCGATCCTTGCCGTTGACTTCAATCGACGCGGGTCTGCATTGATCGAAGCCGAGGCTTCCACCCGGGCATCTTCCTTCCTTAGCCACTTTTCACCCTAAAACCTGCAAAATACACCATCACAAGCATATCACGTGCGATAACCCTATCATGCATGTAAAAGTAAGTAAAATGCTCTAAAAACACTAAAACACTCAAGAACTTCATTGATAAGTTAGTGAAAATACGAACTTATAAGAATCAAGTTCAAACCCTACTTGTTGGTCAGAATCTGCTCGACTACATCGATGGATCCAAGCCTGCACCGCCACCCACCGTTCTCAATGTTGCCAATGTTGCCATGCCTAATCGTGCGTACGATACATGGCGTACTTCTGATCAATGCTTATTAAGTCTCTTACTCTCCTCTCAGTCTGAAAAGACGATGTCCGAGGCACTTGGCTCACCACCTCGCGTACCGTATGGCTAGCCCTTGAAGCGACTTTCAGCCATACATCCAAATCTCGTGAGATTCAATTGAAAGATGATCTTCAGTTAATGAAGAAAGGAGATCGTTTGGTTACACACTACGGCCAACAATTCAAAGCTTTATGCGATCAACTTGCGGCTATTCGGTGTCATGTTGATGACACGGACAAGGCTCACTGGTTTTTTTGGGGTCTTGGTCCGTCATTCACTGGTTTCTCCGCTGCCCAAATGGCTCTCACACCTCTTCCCACATTTTAGGATCGCCTCTCAAAGGCCGAGAGCTTCTCCCTTTTTCAGGAATCTCTTCAGTTCTCAACGCCTTCTCCGGTTTCCTTCTACGGCAATCAGCAATCTTCCACCACCCGTAGTCGTAATAACAGCTCCTCTCAGGGTTTTTTCTCTCGTGGCAGACGCAAAAACAACTCACGCCGACCGTCACGATGTTAGATTTGTCGAGTTGATGGTCATTATGCATTTGCTTGCCCCGATCGCTATTCTCAGAACGATGCTCACCTTGCGGAATCATTCTCGGCAAACTGTTCCTTCACTCCTCCTACGCCTGCATCCGATTGGTATATCGACTCTGGTGCTTTGGCTCACATGTCTCCATCTATCTCTGCGCTCAACACATCCCAACCTTACTCTGGAACGGATCGTGTGGTAGTAGGTAATGGCGACAGCTTATCCATTTCCCATATTGGTAACTCACATATCTCATCTTTTATTAAACTCCTAGATGTATTAGTTGTCCCACATCTTACAAAGAACTTATTGTCTATTAGCAAGCTAACCTCTAATTATCCAGTTGAAGTGGTATTTTCTTGTGATCTCTTTCATATTCAGAATCGTGCAACCAAAGAAATTCTCGCAAGCGGCAGACGTAGTCAAAATCTTTATTTTTTGGAGCGAGTTCATCCTGCCTTTGCTGCTGATTTTTGTCGTCGTCAGTTTAAAGCTTCCTTTGAATTATGGCATTCTAGATTAGGTCATGTTGCATTTGATTCCATTTCATTGCTAAGTAAGCAAGGTCACATATCTGTTACTTCCTGCTTACGAAAACTGTCATTATGTGAGTCATGTCAATTGGCTAAGTCCAGTCATTTACCCTTTTCAATCAATGAAAAACGATGTTCTCATGTTTTAGATTTAATACATTGTGATTGATGGGGTCCTGCTCTGGTATTATCCACTGGAAATTCTCGGTATTATGCTGTTTTCATTGACGATTTCTCGCCCTTCACCTGGTTTTATCCACTTGATCACAAATTGGATTTTCTTGATATTCTTTGCCAGTTTATTATCTTTGTGGAAAATCAGCTTAATTCTTAAGTTAAGCAATTTCAGTCGGATGGTGGTTCGAAATTCACTAATAATACGGTCAAACTCTTATTTCGTGATAAAGGCATTCAACATCATTTTTCATGTCCTTATACGCCTGCACAAAATGGCCGTGCAGAAAGAAAACACCACCACATCACTGAAACTGGTTTGTCGATGCTATTTCATTCTCATTTATCGCAATCATTTTGGGTTGATGCGTTCTCTGCTGCAATTTACACTATAAACCGTCTACCGTCTTCCACTCTTTGCGGTCGATCACCATTTGAAGTTCTCTTTGGCTCGACCCCGAACTATGGAAACTTTCATCCCTTCAGTTGTCGGGTATACCCTTGTCTACAAGATTATGCGGCTAATAAGTTTTCACCTCGCAGTGCCCTTGCATTTTCATAGGTTATTCTTCGAACCACAAGGGTTTCAAATGCTTCGACCCCAGCTCATCTCGCACTTATGTTATGCGGCATGCCCGATTCGATGAAAATTATTTTCCAGCCACTCGCAGCTCCTCCGCTACACGGATTTCTAATCTGGATATCTCTGTATTTTTGGAATGCCCTGCAGCTCCAACACCTGCTCCACCTCCTTCAATAGCTGCTTCCCCGCCATGCTCAGTTTGCCCTCCTGCAGTTCCACTCGTTATTATTGATCCACTACCTACTGATCCTCCTCTTGATGATGCACTCTCAGCTCCAGTCGATGCAACCACAGCTCCAGTCGCACCTCCAAAGAAGCAACAAGGCGGCCATCATATGATAACTCGTGCAAAGGTCGGCATCTTCAAGCCTCGACATATTGCTGACCTTACAGCTACTGCACTGCAGCTTGCCCTCCTCGTCAACACCGAACCACGAGGATTTAAATCAGCATCCAAACATCCTCACTGGGTCACTGCAATGGATGAACAAATGCAGGCCCTTCGCGAAAACAAGACGTGGTCTCTTGTTCCCTGTCCACCTGGTGCAAATGTAGTTGGCTCTAAATGGATATTCCGAACTAAATACCTATCGGATGGTTCTATCGATCGACATAAAGCACATCTCGTGGCTCAAGGGTTTTCTCAGATTCCCAGATGGTTTTATCGATCAGCTTGTCATTCTCACAGGGTTCCACCTGCACTCTCGCTGCTTACTCGGATGCTGACTGGGCTCGATGTCCAGACACGTGCCGTTCTACCTATGGCTTCTCTATTTTTCTTGCCGGTAATCTAGTCTCCTGGTGTGCTAAGAAACAACCTATAGTAGCACGCTCCAACTGTGAATCAGAATATCGTGCCCTCGCTAACACTGTTGTCGAAGTCATCTAGGTTTGCTCTCTTGTTCGTGAGCTTCACACGCCATTGTCCGCTGCACCATCTATCTACTGTGATAACAACAATGCCTTATTCCTCAGTCAGAATCCGATCTCACATCGTCGTGCTAAACATATCGACATTGATTATCATTTCGTTTGTGAGCTCATTCAAGCTAGTAAAGTGGTTACATAATTTGTTCTGTCCCATCTTCAGATTGCGGATATTTTCACCAAAAGTTTGAGCCGGCCGTCTTTCGAGTTCTCAAAACCATGCTTCGTGTAGGACCTTGCCCGGCACTCGCTTGAGGGGAATGTTAGATATTACTAGATATTGTTTAGATATTCTTGTTCTTATCTTTTATATCTTTATAATTTGTTGAGATATTTTCTCTACTTGTACTCTATAAATTCACATGAATAATACAAGTTCCTTGAGTCGGATATTTTATTTTTGCTGGTTTCAGTAACACTAACACTTTGACACCCTTGTGTTAAACATACCCTTCCATGCTATAACTAATCGGTTATAACTGTTCCCTATTTTTTAGGTTGCGTATAAAACCCTAATTATGGTTTTTATTAGATCCTAAATATTTGGGATCGTGTATATTATTGTTCCTAACCATATATTATTATTATTTTCTATTTTATCTTTTAGGAAAATAAGGGGAGTGCCTCCACAACTTAAAACCACTCCACGTGAGCTTAGTGGAGCTTGTAGATTGTGCTACGAAGTAGGTGGACGTGGAAAGTGATCAGGGCCACGACTAAAAGTGTGGACATTGAGAAAGTGCGCTCCGAGAAGACGAAATAAATAGAAGAACCGAAGCTTGAAGAGGTTGAGCAATTACGATTAAGAGAGAGTATTGTGAGAAGTTCTTCAAGGCATTCAGATCTCAGCCCTCACGAATTATTCAGCACAAGTCCAGCAAGATTAAGGTGGAATCTATCTCCGGAGAGTGAATCCTACGGTAGAGGAGCTTTTAGTTTTGTTTGTGTTGAATTCTTTGTGAGTTTTTTGTTGAGTTTCTTCAAGGGAGTGAACCGAGAAGAAATTCAATATTATTTTGTATTTTTTGTTTTGCTGTGTAATCTTGAATTTCATAGTGAAACTATTTTTGCCGTGAGGCACTCATGGGTTTAAAAATAAACCCGTGAAAATTTTAATTATGCTGTGTCAAACTTTTCAAACTTTAACTCTAACACCTAGACATTTTTGGTAAATCGGGCACTAAATTCTTTCAATTGGTGCCAAGAGCCTCTACTTGACGGACTAAGTATTTGTTCCTGAGTGCAGTTTACCATTAATGGATAGCTCAAGTGTTGCGTGTCGACCTCCAGTCCTTGAGAGTGATGGAAGCCACTATGCATTGTGGAAATCCCGTATGTGGATGTACATCAAATCGATTGATGAAAGGCCGTGGGTTGTAGTTCTGGATGGCTGGACAACACCAAGAATGGAGATTCCAGATCCAAAAAAACCAATGCAAAAAATTACGGTGGCAAAACTTGAAGGACAATGGATGGCTGTGGAACGACTGGTGTCGAACTGTAACTATAAAGCACTTAATGCAATTTTTGTGTCTATCGATGTGCCATGTTTCAGGTTAATCTCGAGCTGCTCTGAAGCCAGGGAGGCATGGCTCATCCTTCAAGGGAAATCCGAGGGAACAGCCAGTGTTAGAAGGACGAGGATGAGACTTCTAACAACAAAATTTGAGAATTTGCAAATGGCTGAAGAAGAAAATATCTCCACGTACTATGAAAGAATGGCGGCCATGGCAAATCAAGCTCATGCATTGGGAGAACCAATTAGTAATGAGCGACAAGTAAGCAAGATGTTGAGGTCACTCCCGGAAAGGTTCAATATCAAGATATCCGCTATTGTAGAAGCTCGAAACATTGAGGCCTTGGAAATTGCAGAATTGGTAAGTATTCTCACTACTTTTGAGATGAACCTAACTGATCAAATGCAGGAGTACAGGTCAAAAGGTTCAAAAAGTATTGCCTTACATGCTGGAAAGAGTGGTGTGGAAGAATCATCAAATAAACAAAGATTAACTTTTCAAGAAGAGTCAGAAGATGATGATACTATTGATGAGGAAAATCCAAGTATTGTGCTCCTCACAAAACGGTTCAACAAGTTGGTGAAGACCATGAAGAAAGGAAACAACAACTTCAGAAAGGGAAATACCTCCTTTTCCACTCCTCCCAGTCTCTCCAACACCTCAAGCTCGTCTAAAAAGGGAGGCGATTCATCCTCGAAAAAGGGTATTAATCCTTTTTCAGATCCTTCTACTTATGATACTATGAAATGTCATGGTTGTTCAAGTATAGGACACTATGCAAATGAGTGCCCTACAGTGATGCGAAGGCGAAAGTTAAACAACAACACCCTCAGTGATGACTCTGACACCAAGGATGAACCTGAGCACTCTAATCAAGTCATATTGTATGTGACTATAGAGGAGTATGAAGAACCAATGGATTTACAAGAATCTGATGATGAAGAAGAAGAGCAACCTATGGAAGAAGATCCAGTTGAAAAAACTAGTTCAAATGTTCTACCTATTGAAAATGTTACAAATTAGTTTTTTCAGTCTGACACTGACCTCTTCTCTTATCCAGAAAGTTCAAGTGTTGACAGGAGTATTAGTCCGGCTTTTTCTGCAGCATCAAGAGAGATGGATCAGATCTGCAGTCACTTCAACATGGTTGACAAGAAGTATGAAGAACAATCTAAAGAACTTGCAGAGCTGACAGAAGACAATCTAAAGCTTCAACGTCAGATCAATAGACTGGAAGCACTTCTCACTCGAAAGGACCTGGAAGTGTCAAAGTTAAAGGAAAAGGTACAGGATGCTGATTTGGTTTTTGATAAAATTAATAAAGGTAAAGGTAAACTTGATGAGATCTTGTCTGTCAAAGTCTCTTATGGTAGTGGTCTAGGTTATGCCAGGCTTAATTCTATCCATCCGGAGATGTTTAACTCTGAACAAAATATTGTCAAATTCACTAAAGAAGAGTCTAACACCTCCGAGAAGCTAGGTAAGGAAAAGTCAAAAGTTTTTGTATGTCACTACTGCAATCGAATTGGTCATATTAAACCTTTCTGTAGGGTTAGGATTGCTAATGAGAATAGAAAAGTGAGGGATGATCACTGTCTTGTTGTATATACCTCCTTCAAAACTAACATTGCAGGAACATGGTACTTCGATAGTGGATGTTCCAGGCACATGACTGGGGATCGGTCATGTCTCCCCGATTTTACTGAAGTAAATGGAGGATCAGTCACATATGGAGGTGGTGCATAAGGAAGAATCACTGGGAAAGGAACACTAAATGTGTCAGAGTTTCCCAAACTTCAACACGTTCTGTATGTTGATGGTTTGATGGCTAATTTGATTAGCATTAGTCAGCTATGTGATGATGGGATGACTGTCAAGTTTGATAAAGACACTTACGAAGTATATGACAAGTCAAACAAGTGTGTGATGTTTGGAAGTCGATCAAATGACAATTGTTACCAAGCGAACCAAGAAGGAAGATGTTTAATGACCAAGACCGATGAATGTGATATCTGGCATAAAAAATTTGGACATGCCAGTTTGAGAAGTATGAAGAAACTCCTTTCGGCCGATGCTGTCAAAGGTGTTCCTCAACTTAAGTTCAATCCCGAGAAGGTGTGTGAACCGTGTACTAGAGGTAAACAAATTCGTGCCTCTCATCCTATTGTTAAAACTATTAGTTCCAAATCTTATCTTGAATTATTACATATGAATTTGATGGGGCCGATTGGTGTCGAGAGTATAGGCAAAAAGAAGTATGTGCTTGTGTGTGCCGATAATTACTCTAGGTTTACATGGGTTAAATTTATGAGGGAATTAAAAGTCTAAAACCTTTGAATTGTTCAAGAAACTTTATAAAAGGCTTAGGAGACTTTATAACTTGTGTATTGCTCGTATAAGACACTACTAGAAATTCGGTCTGTCCCAACAGTGTTGCATGTTGTTAATTGATTGTTATGCTGACACATATAGCTATCCCAACAGTAGCATACCCTATTGTCCCAAAAGGTGTCATAATAAAGTGATATCTTATAATAACAGTAGATAGTGTCATTATAATCCAATCAATTCTCACAGGTACTATCTGTCACGAAAATATATATAAAATAATAGAGTTAAGTGTCATTATAATCCTACCACTTCTCACATATACATGTCACGAAAATACATTTAAAGTAACAAAGTTTGTTATGAGAACAAATCATTAAGTTCACAAGTTTACCTGTTAGAAAAATAAACCTAAGTTGATGAATTCTATTGTTGTTAAAATAATTTTGCTAACAATTTTCACTAACAAATAATGTCATAAAAGCTCATGTTCATCAAATATGCATTTTATATATATTTTTTTCAATCGAAACATTAATAAGTAAAATAATCAATTCAACTAATAACTTTCAAATCACATTTACTAAAAATATATTTAATACAAATTTGTAGTATGAGTAGTTCATCATAAAGTTACAAGAATAATTGCATTCAAAACTAAAAAGCAGCAAACAATCCCCAAAGCTTAAAACAAGGCTATTCCGAATCAAGCGCTCGTCACCATCAATTGCATCTTTTATTTCCACCTGATATCCATGAACAAAAGACAACAAGAACCAAAAAAACATCATTTATATGTAATATAATTGATATACTAATGATGAAAAAATACAAAGAGAACGATACATACGGAATGTTTTAGG
The DNA here is from genome assembly GCA_026898455.1 of Plectranthus barbatus. NCBI lineage: Eukaryota > Viridiplantae > Streptophyta > Magnoliopsida > Lamiales > Lamiaceae > Plectranthus > Plectranthus barbatus. The sequence continues at coordinate 163,122 of JAPKLW010001415.1, read as the reverse complement.
TATAGACAAGGAAGATTTGAGCCAACTGTTTAGCTGAAAGAGAATAATAGAAGACAAAATAAATTTTCCAATGTTATCAAATTGGCAGTAAGAAAACTAATCCCCTCTCCAACACAAAAAATAGAGTATAAACCTGGATATTGTCCGTAGAGTATATGGAATTACTTGAATCCATAAGATTCTATGGCCAATAAAGAACATTATATAATTAGAAATTGAATAAAATGGACAAATATGAAACAAACTGAATTTGGTGATAATATGGATTACCAATAATAACCTAACAACATCAAAACAGACAAATGAGCCAATTGGTTTTTTTTTTTTTTTTCTGATTTGTAGAGTCATTCTTGAACTTTAAACTAAAATATAAAATGCAGTCACATAACAATTGGATTAAAATAACATAACAAAATTAGAGCTGAATCTAAGTTTGTGGACAAGAGAACATGTTCAAATTATAAGTTCAAACCAAGTCCACAAGAGCAAAAATTCACATATACTAGGAGATAGAGATAGCATCCTGAATCACATTAACAAAAGCAATATGAATGGATCCAGTCAATTAAGTCATTTTATAGTTTGTTGGAGGAATAATAATCAACAAGTAAGCGACACACTTTCGCACAATTTAAATCTAGTCAATATATTAACAAAGCATGCTATGTTAATACTCCTAAAATGCTACATTAATATAGACTAAAATTTCACCAACACCAGCAAAATTACCAACAAAAAGAGCAGTAAGTTAAGAAATATAATTATAACATATTAAAGGAAAATAATAACAAAATAAATTGTTTAAAAATACCTTTGCCACAAGTCTGCCCACTGCACCACTTATTATATTTTCTGACCCATGCAATCAGTAACTTCAATTTCAGTAATCTGAATTATTATCACAAATAATACATAAAAGTATCACGCAGATAAAGAAACATTGGTTGATGTTAAGGGAGTCATAAGGTATCAAGTGTATCATTGATTAAGAAATGGGCTATCATTATTGCACGCCTCCAACTAAAAACTTGTTAACTTGTTGCAGATTCAAACACAAGATATGTGTGTAACAATAGGATTTTTGAAATTTACCTGCTGTCATTTCCTCGAGTAACTGTCTGTTACAAAGGGTGATGATGAAAACTAATTGTATTGAGACCCATTTCACAATTCAACTACATTTCCTTCCTGATAATATCCAGAAACAAATCAGATACAGTTCCTCTGAAGGAGGCATTGCGGAGTAAAGTTTGGAGATGAAACAGTGAAACACCAGGTTGGACAAATAAAAAAATGATTCATACATTTAGATTGTTTTTAGGTTGTCAAATAGTGTATCAATCAACTTCAAATGACTGAAAACAGAAAAAGAGAGGAATAAGGATGAAAAGAAGCACTACTTCACCAAACACCGAAGGCATAAGTCCTTAGGAAAAGGATTCCTGGATAAGCTATGTTCAAATTCTAAAATCTATTTGTTTCTCAAATGAAGTCTAGAAAATTGAGGAAGCCAAGAAACAAGATAAGTTCCATACACAGATGACTCAGGAACCAAAACTTTGAAGCTCCAAAATTATTGTCATTCTAGACAAATCTACTCCCCCTATAAGTACTAGCACGGACAGCAGGACATGCCAATCCTAACAACAGCAATTAATGTCGTTACTTATATCAGTATTTGCAAAGGCAGCCATACCAGTAGCCACAACCAGAACCTCTCAGTTGTTAACAATTGCATACAATCTCTAACAACAAATTATAGAAGTACCAAAGAGGAAACCACTTGAATCAAAAAACAAATAAAAATTGTTGATTCTAAAAACAAATTCATACACATTACTTCACTTTCTTGGGCAAATAACCAGGCACTCGTACCTTATGCTTGGCTTGGTTTCCAGAGATAGAGTGATCTTTGACGGTTCCTTTGAGCAAGAACCTCAACATGCCGCTTGCCTCCACCCAATCGTGACGCCGGAGAATTCGGTTAAGAAGCCAAAACAACCGCGCCCGGTGCTGTAACCGTAGGCATTCGATAGAGATTGAAGCAAGCGAACCAAAGAATTTTAGGGATTTTATCTATATCTACTATATTATTGTAATCCTTTAGAAGTTACCTTTCCGTGTTCTGCTTTGGGCGAATCTGCTTTCGTGTTCAGCGGTGAAAGGTGCTGTGATTATTTCGCAGATTGGGGAGATGAAAGACGTTTTTTTTTCTTGAGCAGTTTTCTGAATTTTTATGGAGTAGGGATGCTGAAAGCGGGAGGGAATTTGGGGCCAATATATTTGGTTTCTATTAGGTTTTCCTGACAATATATTATATTGTTATAAATATTGGAGGGAATTTTTTTAGATTAAAATTGAAAATCCTTTTCTTTTAATTTAATCAAAGAGTACATTTTTCCTGACAGTATTTATAAAGTGTAAGGTTAAGTACCTTAAAAATTTCTTGTAATTTTTTAATTTAAAAAAATTATAGAATCAATATTTGACATTAATCTTCCCTAACAATTGTCATTATATATATAATATTACAATATATTTTAATTAGTGTGAGGAAAAAGGTGTCAGCATAGACCAAATTTCTAGTAGTGAGAACTGACCATGGCAGGGAATTTGAGAATGAGAGTTTTTCAAATTTTTGTGAGAAGAAGGGTATAACCCATGAATTTTCAGCACCTAAAACTCCTCAGCAGAACGACGTCGCTGAAAGGAAGAACCGGACATTACAGGAGATGGTTAGAGTCATGCTGCAGTCGAAACATCTTGCAAAGAAACTGTGGGCTGAGGCAGTTAATACAGCGTGTCATTTAATCAATAGGGTCTATTTGAGACCGGGTACGAAAATGACACCATATGAAATCTTAAATGGTAAAAAACCCAATCTCAAATACCTATATGTGTTTGGCTATGCGTGCTATGTTTTAAATGACAGGGAATATCTAACAAAGTTTGATTCCAGAAGTAACAAGGCGCTTTTTCTAGGTTACTCAAGCAACAATCGTGCATACCGGGTGTTTAACTTAGAGACTAACACCATACAAGAATCTATCAATGTTGTCTTCGATGATGTAGGTACGCTGCTGGATAGGGGAAACACTGAAGGAATCACTGATCTCATTAAGAATGAACCAGAAAGTATAGACATCAAAAGTGATGTACCTTCAACAAGAGCAAACCCAGAATCAGACTCAGACTCTGACAGTGATCATAACTCTGACACCTTAGAGTGAAACACTGAAGGACGGGAACCCCCTCTTCATATCAAGAAGAACCATCCTGTCTCTCAGGTTATTGGTAATGCCACTGAAGGAATTAAAACCCGCAAGAAAGATCCGGTGAACTATCAAGAGATGGTAAAAATGGTATGTATGTCCACTAAGTTCAATCTTCTTCACTCCACGTGTTACCTGTCTTTGACAGAACCCAAGACAGTAAGTGAAGCTCTACGTGATGAACACTAGATAAGATCCATGCAAGAAGAACTACATCAATTTGAAGTCAATGATGTGTGGATGTTGGTACCTCGGCTAAAGGACAAGAATGTGATCGGAACAAAATGGATTTTTAAGAACAAGACTGATGATAAGGGACAAGTGATCATAAATAAATCAAGATTGGTAGCACAAGGATACACGCAAGTAGAGGGAGTTGACTTTGACGAAACATTCGCACCTGTTGCTAGTTAGAATCAATTCGTTTTCTTATTGCTATCGCATGTTCGGCTAATTTCTCTCTTTTTCCGATGAATGTTAAAAGCGCTCTCCTTAATGAAATTTTGAACGAAGAAGCATTTGTGGAACAGCCCAAAGGATTTGAAGATCCAACAAAGCCCGATCATGTCTACAAGTTAAAGAAGGCACTCTACGGACTTAAACAAGCACCACGTGCATGGTATGCTAGATTAACTGAGTTTCTTCTCGAACTAAACTTCATGAGAGGTAATGCAGTTAAAACTCTTTTCCTTAGACATATTGATAGGGCTTTTATGGTCGCACAAATTTACGTTGATGACATTGTGTTTGGTGCTACTAGTGTCAAACTTGTTGATGAGTTTGTCAAAAACATGTCTGACACCTTCGAAATGAGTATGGTAGGAGAATTCAGCTACTTTCTAGGACTTCAAATAAAACAATCTAAAGAAGGAGTGTTTATTTCTCAAAGCAAGTATGCTACTAATCTTGTTTAGGGGTGTACACGAACCGAGCCGAGCCTAATAGTGAGCTGCTCGAGCTCGGTTCGTGTGATTTTGTTCGAGCTCGAGCTCGAGCTCGATTGTAAAAGCTCGAGCTCGGCTCGAGTTCGGTTCGGCAAGGTTGTATTCGAGTAGGCTCGTTTAACAGGCTCGCGAGCAGGCTCGTGAATAGGCTCGTTTAAGAGATCGCGAGTATGCCCGTGAGCTCGAGTTCGAGCTCGATTCACCTTTGTAAGCTCGAGTTCGAGCTCGACTCGAGCTCGTTTAGAGGAAATGTAATATCCCGGATTTAATTAAGCTAATAAAATGCTTAAAAAAAAAAATAAAGGGTTATATTTTATTCTTTATAAAATATTATTTT
>JAPKLW010001415.1:136326-147585 GCA_026898455.1 Plectranthus barbatus | reverse complement strand
ATAGTTTACATAAATATATAATGCATTAATACTTTTCTATTAACACTTTTAAAAAGCATTAAGATTTAAAAGTTTATATGATTCATTGATTATATAAATCTTCATCTTACTTTTCTATTATGTGTACACTTTTTAAAAAGTACTCCCTCCGTCCCATTTAAAATGGCCCTTTTCTTTTCGGCACGGAAATTAAGAGTTGTGAGTGTAGAATGAGTTAGTGGAATGAATATTTTATTGTTGAGTGTGAAAAAGTTGCCATTTTTGGAAAGGGGCCAATTTAATTGGGACGCCGGATTCGGTAAGTGGGCCAATTTAAATGGGACGGAGGGAGTATTAAAACTCAACAGTTACATTTTAAAAATATATTAGAAATTTAAATAGTTTATATAAATATGTAATATAAATAGTATGGAAATAAAAAAATATATAAATATCATATTGTAATAAAAAAAATTGAGCTTATAAACGAGCTTTTTAACGAGCCTACTCGCAATCTCTTAAACGAGCCTGCTCGCGAACCTGTTAAACGAGCCTACTCGCGAGCTTGCTCGCGAGCCTGTTAAACGAGCCTGCTCGCGAACATGTTCGAGTTCGAGCTCGATTCGAGCTTGAACTCGAACATGCTCGCGAGCTTGACGAACCGAACACATCCGAGCTCGAGCTCGGCTCGAAGCTCGAGCTCGGTTCGTTTATTTAACAATCGAACTTCGATCGAGCTTTTTTCGAGTCGATCTCCGAGTAGCTCACGAGTAGCTCGGCTCATGTACACCCCTAATCTTGTTAAAAGGTTTTGTCTGGAATCTGCTAAGCACTTAAAACATCAATGGGGTCCAGTGATAAACTTTGTAGAGATGCCAATGGTGTCAATGTTAAACCCACCATGTATAGAGGGATGATTGGTAGTCTGCTCTATCTTACTGCGAGTAGACCTGATATTTTGTTCAGTGTACGTGTCTGTGCCAGAGATCAAGCAAGTCCAAAAGAATCACACCTAAAAGCAGTGAAGAGAATCATCCGCTACATTTCTGGAACAACAACCATGGGACTTTGGTTCACAAAAAACTCTGACACTAACATTGTTGGCTACTGTGATGCAGATTGGGCAGGAGATGTCGATGACAGGAAAAGTACAAGTGGAGGAGGCTTCTTTGTTGGAGGAAATCTAGTATCGTGGAGTAGCAAGAAACAGAATTGCATCTCACTTTCTACTGCCGAAGCTGAATACATATCAGTCGTAAGTGGATGCACACAACTCCTCTGGATGAAACAAATGCTAGATGACTATGGTTTGACCTCTGATACTTTAACACTTTTTTGTGACAATGCTAGTGACATCGAAATTTCTAGAAACCCTGTTCAACACTCTAGAACTAAACACATAGACATTAGGCACCATTTTATTAGGGATTTGGTTGACAAGAATTTAATCTCTTTGAAATAAGTACCGACGAAAGACCAAATAGCAGACATATTTACAAAAGCTCTTGATTCTAAAAAGTTCTATTTTCTTAAAAATTCCCTTGGGATGTGTAATCCTCCTTGCTGAGGATTCCCTTCCATTCAAATTTTTTATTTTTTGTTTATTTTTGTCAAAGTCTCACACCTAAGTGTCAAAGTTTGCAAGGTTTATTGACTATTATTTTACCAGTTATAAAATCAAAGGCACAAGAGTGAGGTCTTTTGGTTATAAAACTTAGTTGATTTGATCTGATTTCTTTTTTGCAAGTAAAGTACTGTGAACAGGATGTTGATAGAACAGTGATCATGTGGAACAAACAAGCTGAAAAGTAATTCAGACTAATATGCTTGTTTCAACGAGTACTGAAAATTGGACGTGATTAGGCACACATTTTCTGTGCAAGATGTTGAATCTTTTGTCAGGTATCTTGCACAACTTTGACACTATGGTGTTAAACCTTTGACTGATTTACTTTAAAAATATTTACTTCAAATTAATAATTAAAAAATGTTATCAAAATTTTTCAAGAGCTTTCATATCTACTGCTTTTTCTCGGTCCATTATTTCAAATTTTGAGATTTTATCTTGTTGAAAAAAATTCCTAATTTTAAGGGGCTTATTGTTAGTGGGTTGAAATCTAGAGTTGTTGAAGATTTTTTGTTAGGGTTTTGATAGCCCGTTTTTCAACGTGCTATAACTGCAAGTGTACAGACCACTGCAGAGGGCAAGTAATAATTTATCGAATCTCAAGGACTGCAGGCTCGAAGTATAATCAAGCACTAAAACATAGATATCGTACTACTATCTAGGTGAATTAGAAAGTGGTTTTGATTTGTTGTAAACATAAAAGTAACTTTGCAATAGAAATTAATCAAAAACAAGATTAAATAATTTTAAGAAACTTATGAGAAGATAGGATTCCAGGGTAATCCACTTTGAATAATAATCAAACAACTTTTCATGTAATTCAATCCCAAATTTAATTCCCAAGGATGTAAGTTAATCGCATATACGTTTTCAGGTGATCCTCTCGGACTCTAAACCATAACATGGAAATAAAAGATCAAAAGATTCCTCTCGGATAAAAAGAAGACTTTTACTCTTGATGAAACCTTAGATTTCAAAAACCCTTCAAAGCTCAATTTCCTCTCGGACAATTACCCATTGAATCTAATTTATTGGCATCTTAATTAATAACCTAGTCCTCTCGGATAAAAAACTATTAATTCAAATCACAATCAATGGCCAGTATCTCGTAATTCATGAAAGTATCAATAAATCAGAACATCAATGGAAAAGGAACATTAAATCACATAAATTGTTGAATGAATAAATACAAAGCTTCAAACCCTAGAATCCATGAGTGAACTTAGCCAATCATACTAAGTTCTAGAAAAACAAAGAGATGGAGAGTCACAAGAATAGAAAACATGAAAATCAAAAACCGTGGTCTTCAATCTTCAATTCCTGTCGTGCTCTTCAAGTTCCCTGCTTTTGCTCTCAATTCTATACTCTCTACTTGAAAAATTGATAAAAGGAACCTTATTTACGTTCAGAAAAGTCCTATTTATAGTTGAGGTCTTTCAAATCTCCAAAAGATATGGTTTTGGGCTTCAGATTCGCCAGATTTCGTCAAAAATGGGACACAGACGGCGGTCTGGGTTGCCCTATCGGCGACCGCCGGTTATGCACCGGGGTCGCCGGTTGTGTACCGTGAGAACAGTCGTTGAATTTGCATACCCGGCGACCCGTCTACATAGACGGCGGTCGTCGGATGTGTCATCCGGGTCGCCGGTTGTGCGCCGTGAGAAATAAGCTCCAAATGCATGCCCGGCGACCCATCTACATGACCGGCGGTCGCCGGTTGTGTCATTTGGGTCGCCGTTTACGTCTCGAATGTGATTTTGGCGCGTTCTTTCATATTTTCTGACTCTTTCTTCTTCCCGATGCAAGCTAGCATCGATTGGCCTCCTGGACACTTGGTCAATTCTTGTAAACAACCCGACTGTGCGTGAAATCTGCATAAACAACCACAAACCAGACCAAATGTAATACTTTCTAAAAGAATATGAATAATGCATGAAAACACCACGGAATAGTCCAATCTACGGTCAAAAGTGAGCAAATCCACATCAGTAAAATGCACAAAACGAGTGTTTATCAACCCCCCAAACTTAAACTATTGTTCGTCCTCGTACAATGAGAAAAACAAATGAAAGAAAAGAGATAAACACGAGGGGTGCATTAATTGATCATCAGCTGTTTCAGACACAAAATGGGGTTGTGATTCCCACACAAATCACTGTGTCATTTATTAGTTTGGTGCAAACAACAATTTCAATCCTGGCCTCTACAAGTCCGCTTCTCACAAGATAGTGTATCACTCATATGTCACTCAATATGTATGAAAGGTCAGTGTATACTCTCAAACTGTCAGCTGCACATCTTTTTCTACCATAAGCTTGCTCATCGTCTAAACTCTCCATTGACTATGGGAGTGCTAGGATAAAGATCAAAAAGGTCTTTATATTAGGTTCTAATGTGGGCACATTGGTGAAGGGTATGGAAAATTTGGCTTAAAGTGACTAAATGAATACAACCTTATAACTCCATTCACCCCCGACTTATCCTCATCACATACCATCTGTGGGGACCAACTGACTTTAACAAGAACTAAGGATAAAAACTGAAACTGACGCATCCCATCAATAGTAATTCAATAAGATTCAAACTCAAAAAACCATTACAATACTCTTGTGCATTAACATGTATCAGATAACTATGCACATTCTAAGAAATAAACACAAGTACTTTGCACATCCAGTGCATTATTCGACTCTCTCTTCTTTTTTTTTATTGTCCTCACAAAATTTCTTTTTGGACAAACTCATACTGACTGAATACAAAGACACAGATGCCCTTATCATGCACTCTACTCGTACCAAAAACATTCATCCCTCAACATGTTTGGACTACTTTTCACCGACTCTATTTTCATCAACTAACACTGTTGGGTACCCTTGCAAATCCATCCACACCTCCTATCATCCGGGTTAAGAAAGAAAAAGTTTTCAGGCTCAACTGGGCTAACAAAGGAGTATGTATCAGGTTAGTGTTTGGGTTCATTGTGGCTTATGAAACGATGGCCTAAGATCATTTCTAAATCCTTGACACTCTCCTATGCAATTTTGAGCAAGAAAACCAGAGCAAGTTCTAGAGATTAAGTGCACAACGACATACCCTCAATAAGATAAAAATGTAGGCTCAATTCTCACAGGCTATTAGCGTATTTAAGAGGCCAAGATCAATTTCGTAAATTCACAACTCACCAACTTATTTACAGCAATCAATGTAAGTTTCACGAGGAGAAAAATTATGTCATCATAAACTTGATCAATAATACAGAAATAACCACCCTATTGATCCATTTCCCTTCACCGATTCAGGTTCCACATTACAAATCAAACAGAAATTTAAAAACTGAATTGAATACAAGTAAACAGATAAAAGCAACTAAAGGTGGTTCATATTACAAGTTCAGATTCGAACATTTCAAGTACAGACCCAAGCTTAGCAGTTAAAAACTGAATTGAATACAAGTAAACAGATAAAAGCAACTAAAGGTGGTTCATATTACAAGTTCAGATTCGAACATTTCAAGTACAGACCCAAGCTTAGCAGCATAAGAATGGAGCAGATAAGATGGAGACAAAAGATAAAATAGGGGACCACACATCGACCGATCCCATCCCCCCCCAAACTTATTCGATACAAAGGAAAGAATAAGTTTGTGGGAAGAAGATCACGGAGATGTGTGGGTACCTCGATAACCTCACTGGGGCGGGGGCCAGTTCTGTGGGAAACGGGCCATGAATCGCCGCATCTCATCGTCCGCCTCTTGCTGGCGTCGCCATTGTTCTTGTTCCCATAGGTTGTGGCGCTGCTGCGCTGCCCACCGCTCCTGCTCCTGCTCAGCAAAACGCTGTTGAGCTGTCCACTGCTCTCGTTGCTCGTCTTCGAAAGACCTTTGGGCCATCCAGTCACGCCTCTGCTCCTCCTCGAAAGACCGGCGCTCAGTGGCATACGTCGCCTGGGCTTAGGATAGGGACTGTAGCTGAGCGCTCCAGTCCGTCCACTGTCTCTCCAGCGCATTGAGGCGCTGCTCAACCTATGCCCGACTGTAACGGCGCTCGTAGCAGATAGATGTTCCTCCTCACTCCTGCCGGGACAACCCCCCTGTCTCCAGGTGGCGAGGCTGCTCCTCATGTATCTCCTCGGGAGCCTCCTCATGTGTCTCCTCGGGAGCCTCCTCGTGAGCCTCCTCAAAGGGGGGCTCCTCTAACACAGTGTTCGGGTTCTGCCGGCGGGCTTCCTCGTCAGCTTGGATAGCCTCCACATGAGCCAGAGTGTCTAGCTTCCAGTTGCTTCTGTACTGTCGAAGCCCTACGTTAGTGAGCTCGGGGTTCGGCAGAGGGAAGTAAGGACGGCTGCGCTGCACGAAGTAGTAGGGCGGATGCATCGAATGAATAAATCAGAGATGCACCAACTTCTCCAGTGTGAGCCTTGTCAGTGGCTCTGCCCGCTCTCCGGATACATCGACCCCTAGCGCATATAGCAAGGTGGTCCATAAGCCGCTAATGCAGATGGCCCCTTTCTGGGCCCCCAAAATCCTGTTACACTGCATCAAAAATAATTGGGCAAAGTTAAGGTTTTCATTGTTGAGCATGCAGTATAAGACCATGAGCTCTGCGTCTCTGAGGGAGCTGTTCTCCTTTCTGGCGAAAAGGGTATGGGCCAGGATCGTTCGGACCATCCGGAAAACTGGGTTCCGGATCATAGAAGCCTTGCAGTCTCCCGATGCCCAGCTTGGGCTTCCTTCGGCGCAGATATGGGGCCAGAAAGTCTTGCTGTCGTAGCCCCTCGATTTGTTTTACCTGCCAAGGTTGACAACTCCGAATGCCCTGTTGATCTCCTTAGTTGTAATGGTTCTGTCTTGATTTCCGGCCCGGAAAGTGACTCCGGTGGGCTCAGTCCTCCCTTTCGTGGTGATCTCAAGAGTAGATAAAATCTCCAGGGTGAACCTCGTGAAAGTCAGAGCATCGAGCTCCAGCAGGGGTGCCCAACCAATGTTGGAAAATAGTTCCTTCACGTTGTCATAAAGGCCCATTTCCTTCATCGCATCAATATCGGGATAGCAAGTGCCTTCTACCCCACGCTCAGCCAAAGTTTTGAATGTGGCTAACACGCTCACATCGTGGAGCACGGTAATCCCATAAGACTCAGGATTAGTACGACGGCGAGGTGCCATATTCCTACAAATGAAAAACATGCATGTCATCCACCATTAAACAGGAAAGCAATAAACGTACACGAATTAAAAACTGACACAATCGATACTAAATCAAATAACCAATAGCAAAAACATAAATCCTAAGTTCAACTGAAGCTTAACCACACCATCATCAACTCAATTCATCTTCAACTTCAAACCACAAAAGCGTCTCCACACACCCTATCCCAAAGAGTTAGCACAAGTATACATCCATAAAAATCCCCCAAATTAACAAGTATATGCAACATAACCAACAATGTAACCATGCAAACATCTCAAAATCACAAATTAAATAATAAAACATCCTCTTCAAAGGATATATAAACAATGAGCTCATACTTCACAATAATCATCACCAAAGTGCAATGCAGGTAAATAAACATGAATATAAAGATATAATAACTTATAAATCGAAATTAAATGTGAGAAACGATGAGGAATTACCTGGAAATCGACGAGAATTGACAAGAAATTGAAAAACCTAGCAATTTGGGGTTTATGGGGTTTTTGACCAATTTGGGGCAAACCACTCGGATAGGAAGCCTCCAAATGCTGTGGGTAATGGGTGTTTAGGAGGAATTTGTGAGAAAATGAAAGATGGGAGAGAATTTGAAGAAAGAAATCTCGAAAATGTGGGAGTTTGAGTGAGAACTTGAGTGAAAATGGGGAAGAGTTGCGTTTCGTGTATAAAATAGCATACTCGACGACCTGGATACTCGATCGGCGATCGCCGGGTATGCATCCGGGTCGCCGAGTATGTCCCGAAGCAAAATTCCAAAAAATGCACATCCGGCGACCCAACCAACATAAACGGCAATCGCCGGTTATGTTTTCGGGTCGCCGGTTGTGTTGCGTACCTGAATTCCTTTTGACGGGGTAGTCGGCGACCCGATTACCCGATCGGCGATCACCGGTCGTATAGTTGGGTCGCCGGTTGTGTCTCGTACACCGGCTACAATCTCCGTTTTTGACCCTGTTTCCTGCGTCCAGTAAACTTAACACCCAAACGTGAATGTAACTATGGAAAATGGCAAAATTACTCAAATTAGATGTAAAATGGACTCAACAACACAACAAAAGACCTTAAATTAACCAAAAATGAATTGGGTTGCCTCCTAATAAGCGCTTCGTTTAACGTCTGTAGCTAGACAACTCAGTAAATACTACGGTTCAGACAAATAAAGCACATAAACAGCTAAACCATTTTCAGATTGATAGTAAAGCTTCACCCTATGGCCATTGACCGTGAAGTGTGTGCCATCAGATCCTACTAATTCTAGTGTCCCATTTGAATTCACATGCTTAATAGGGAAGGGACCAGACCATCTAGATTTCAGTTTACCCGGAAAGAGACGTAATCGAGAATTGAACAATAATACCTGGTCTCCCGGATTGAAAGTTCGGTCGCAAATGCGCCGGTCATGAAACCATTTGGTGCGCTCCTTGTAGAGTTTAGAACTTTCATACGCCTCAGACCGAAACTCCTCTAACGCAGTTAACTGGATGCATCGCTGCTCAGATGCAGTCTTAAAATCCCAGTTAATTCTCTTCACAGCCCAGAAGGCTTTGTGCTCTATTTCCACTAGTAGATGACAAGACTTTCCGAATACTAATTGGTACGGGGACATACCAATTGGAGTTTTGAATGCTGTCCGGTAAGCCCACAGTGCGTCATCCAATCGAATTGCCCAGTCTTTCCTGGATACTACAGACTTCTCCAGGATTTGCTTGATCTCACGATTCGCCAACTCAGCTTGTCCATTGGCTTGGGGATGGTACGGAGAAGTGATCTTGTGGTGAACTCCGTACTTTGCCAGTAGACTCCCCAGCCATCTGTTCCGGAAATGAGATCCACCATCGCTCAGCAGCGCTCGCGGTGCTCCAAAGCGTGTCAAGATATTCTTTTGAAGGAATTTTAGCACCACTTTGGCATCACTGGTGGCCGTGGGGATAGCCTCAACCCACCGGGTTACATAGTCGACCGCCAACAAAATATACAGGTATCCATGGGACTTAGGGAATGGTCCCATGAAGTCAATGCCCCATACATCGAAGGGCTCGATCTCTAGCATAAACTTCTGGGGCATCTCATCCTTCTTCGAAATAGTCCCCATCCTCTGACATCTGTCGCAAGTGGCCACGAATTTTTGACAATCTCGATAGATAGTGGGCCAATAAAATCCGCTGGTGAGGATTTTTATGGCCATCCTATTTGCTGCGCAGTGGCCACCATAAGGGGATAAATGGCAATCTCCCATTATCTTCTCTCGCTCATGTAATCCGATACATCGTCGGATCACCATATCAGCGCATCTCCTGTAGAGGAATTGCTCATCCCAGTAGTAAAACTTGCATTCGTGCAGAAATTTCTTCCTCTGGTGGAATGTCAGATCAGGTGGTAAGGCACCTGCAACCAGATAGTTCACTAAGTCCATGTACCATGGATCCGTTTCTTCCACAGCAAATAGCTGTTCATCCGGGAAGACTTTAGTGATGCGGATCCGCTGGTCATCTCCTTCCACAGGATTTTCCAGTCTTGATAAGTGGTCTGCCACCATGTTTTCACAACCCTTCCGGTCTTTTATTTCCATATCAAATTCCTGCAACAGCAGGATCCACCGGATCAACCTCGGCTTCGCTTCCTTCTTCTCAAACAGATATCGGATCGCAGCATGATCCGTGTAAACCACTGTCTTCGCTCCAACCAGATAAGCCCGGAATTTGTCAAAGGCAAAAACCACAGCTAACAGTTCCTTCTCCGTAGTGGTGTAATTCACTTGGGCTTCATCCAGAGTCTTGCTGGCGTAGTGTATGACTCGGAAAATTTTATTCCTCGTCTGCCCCAAGGCAGCTCCAACAGCTGTGTCGCTGGCGTCGCACATCAGGACGAATGGCTCTGACCATTCTGGCGAGATAAGGACCGGTGCGGTAGTGAGGGCCAGCTTCAATTTCTCAAATGCCTGCAAACAATGCTCATCGAAAACAAATTTTGCATCTTTCATAAGCAAAGAACTAAGAGGTTTGGAAATTTTAGAAAACTTCCTGATAAACCTCCTGTAGAAGCCTGCGTGACCCAGAAAGCTCCTCACCGACTTCTCATTGGTGGGAGGTGGCAGTTTTGAGATCGCCACAATTTTGGCTCGATCCACTTCTAAACCTGCAGCAGAAACCTTATGGCCAAGAACAATACCCTCTCTTACCATAAAATGGCATTTTTCCCAATTCAAAACAAGGTTAGTTTCTTGGCAGCGCTGCATAACAGTAATCAGGTTTTCTAAACAGTTATCAAATGAACGACCAAACACTGAAAAGTCATCCATGAACACTTCCATGATATTCTCAACAAGCCCATTAAATATAGACATCATGCATCTTTGAAAAGTAGCAGGTGCATTACATAATCCAAAAGACATGCGCCTATAAGCAAATATCCCATATGGGCAAGTAAAAGCAGATTTGTGCTGATCCTCAGGGGCTATAGCTATTTGGTTATATCGAGAATAACCATCTAGAAAACAATAGAAATTATACCCCGCTAATCTGTCTAGCATCTGATCAATAAAAGGGAGAGGGAAGTGGTCCTTACGAGTAGCACTGTTAAGTGCTCTATAGTCGATGCACATCCTCCAGCCTGTAACAGGCCTATGGGCGATCTCCTGACCACTCTCGTCCTTGATGACGGTAGTGCCTCCCTTTTTGGCCACCACCTGCGTGGGGCTCACCCATTCGCTATCTGAGATAGCGTAGATCATGCCAGCATCCAATAGCTTTAGCACCTCCTTTCGTACTACCTCCTGCATGATCGGGTTTAACCTTCGTTGCGGCTGCACCTTAGGCTTGTAACCTTCTTCCAGTAGAATCCTGTGCATGCAAATAGAAGGGCTAATACCCTTTATGTCAGATAACGACCACCCAATAGCAGATTGGTGGTCTCTCAAAACTTGCAGTAATTTATCTAACTGACTAGTAGATAGGGAGGCAGATACTATTACCGGATATGTATTGTTTTCGCCCAAGTATGCGTACCTCAGATGGTCTGGTAGAGGCTTCAGCTCCAGCGTTGGTGGCTTTTTCTTCTCCTCTTGCTGTAGGGATTTCTTTCGGGCTTCCTCTTCCTCCTCTTCACTCCTCAGTTTCAAAAAATTTGCGCTCTCTAGCTCCGTCTTCGTACCTGCACATTCCAATGCTAGAACAGACTCTAACAACTCATCACAGGCGTCATATAGCTCATCAGAGGAATAAATAGAATTTTGTACCCCATACTCCAAAGAATCAGTAGTAATAATGGAAGAATCAGAAGGATACAAAACCTGGACCATGTCACACTCCTCAAAGCAGTCACCTGAGTCGTGGCGCTCCATGGCCTTGTAGATGGAGAAAGTGATCTTTTCATCATTCACCCTCAACGTGAGCTCCCCTTTTTTGATGTCCATGAGAGCATCAGCAGTGTTGAGGAAGGGCCTCCCCA
>JAPKLW010001415.1:101112-116326 GCA_026898455.1 Plectranthus barbatus | reverse complement strand
TACAATTTACCGCCAAAAAATATACTTGATTATATTAAGTGATTGATATTAATTGGTCATTATTAAATCTAAAGAACATTGGTTACCTATAATAGTAAAAAAATTGATCTATATATTGTAAGGAATAATAGAAAAGTTATTATTAATAAATCTTAAAATGATTAATACTATATAACAATTTAAAAATGTTTACGTAACCATACAAAATTATTAGCCAATATTTACCTCAATATATTATAATACGTTGAGAATTGATTATTAATAAATCTTACAAAGATAATAATTATTTAATATACATTTATAAATAATTACTCTCCCAGTCGCACTTCAATTATTCCTCTTTCATTTTTCGTTCATCTCATTTATTAGTCTTAATACCTAAAATAGAAAGTTATTCCTCACTTATTAATGAAATATTAATTTTTCTTATCTCTACACACTTTGGTTATTGTGCCAAAAATAAATGAGACAATTCAACCGGGACAGTGGAAGTATAAGTCTTAAAATTTATTAAATTGTGCGATAAAAGTTATTTAAATTTAAAATAAATATAAATAAACAGTCACAAATTTTAATTTTTGTATGAATAATAATTGATAGTTTTCTTGGGACCGAAAAGTTGTGTTATTATTGCAAAATTTTAAAACTTTATCTAATTTAGAGAAATTATTTCACGAATAATTTTTTTAAAACGGTTTCATCAATTATAAAATGAGAATGGAAAAAGTAAAAAGAAAAAAAAAATCTGACATCAAATAACTATAACAGTGATAAAAGGTAATGAGTGATTCAAAATAAAAAATTAAAAAACAAAAGTGAGAAAAGGTAATGAGTGATTCAAAAGAAAAAATTAAAAAAAAAAGTGATCCTAAACACAGTTTTGTGAAGTTTTTCTCCTACAGTCTCTTTTAAAAATATAAAGTATTATATTTTAATTTTATCCTAATAGCTTTACTTTAAAATATAAATTGAAAACTATCATATTTTAATATAAAAACTACAATAAAGCCTCCGTAAAAAAACTCATAAATGGATATAATATTTTACCAAAATTAAAACTTAATTTTAGAGATTGGGTGTTTTTGCGAGTATGTTTCATTTTCTCCGGTTCCAATTTCGGCTGCAATTCTTTGTGAGATCACCAATTTGCAGTTATCACTCTCCTTGTGTTGATGCAGAATCGTGAAAAAGGAAGGGGAGAGAGAATTGTAAAACACTGCAAATGAAAAACTGAGTGAATTTTACTGCTGCGCACACAGTGGTAAGATGTGATCCTGCTTCAAACTTAAAGAGCAAGGGAGAAGGGCGCTGCTGGTATGGGGCTATCAACGTTCATTCTCTCTCTCACGTGAATGAACGGCAAAGAAAGATGTGAAGGAAGGGGGCTTTGTGCCGCTGAATAAATCGAGAAGGGAGGGGATCTGTCCCGCTGAAAAAATGGTGGAGGGACTCTGCCGCCGGTTGTAAACAAATGTTTTCATAATTTTAATAGAAGATATTATAAATTTTAGGGGGAATTATTTGACGGGCTTTGTCTTAGGAATAATGTATTTGTATATCAGTTTCTTTAATTAAGATTTTAAATTATAATTATAAGAATAAAATTAAAATATTCTATTTTATTTTTTCTAAAAGGGCTGAAGGAAGAAAATTTTTGACTGTATTTAGAATCATCTACGATAATTTTTAATGCGGTATAAATTTACTAATATCATTTTATATGACTTGGCCAAATTATGTCCAAATAATATTATCTATCGATATTTCGCATTCTATATAAACTTCTGAAACTATTACGGTCTTATTGGTGAAGGGGATTGGCAAAATCAAACTCAAAACCTTTTAACTAATTTAGATGTAGTCGAAGGTAAAAAAAAAGTTCGGTTATTTTACATGCCAAAACCGAACGGATAACCTAATCTCACCCCTATGAACAAGATTGGCAGTTCCTACATTGCATCAAGCTCATCAATTCCCATTCCCGACCAACATTGTTGATGCCTCAAAAGCTGTCTGGGAAGCATTGGGAGTGCCAGAAGATAATTGGATATCACCTGGTCTGATGCCAAAGACAGTCTGTGTACTTAGGAAAAAAGTGTGTATGTTATGATTTATGAATGATTGTGAATACAGTTTCTGGTGAAACAATAATCACTATGGCAATTGGTGTGCTAGAATCCAACTAATATGAAAAAAAATAAAAAAATAAAAAGAATTGGATTGCTTTGGACTCTATCCATGAGTTGAATGTTATAACTAAGACCTGAGATGAACTCAAACTGGAGAAACAAACTGTTATTCCTTAAAACAAAGAACCTACTAAATTCTGTCACAGTGCTGTTCTTGATCAAGAATCAGACCAGGGAACTGGCATTGCACCCCCGATCACTTTCAGACGCTCCTAGAGCCTTCTAGAGAGCCTTAGAAGCATGGGGGCACGGAGGCTGATAGTCATGGCACTCGCACTTTCTCCATTGCCATAAATGGTGACATTCTTCTTGATACACTTTTTCATGCTGTTGAACACCCTATTGGGAGTGCCGCTATTGGAGTGTCATCCCTGTGTTATTTTCCATCACATTCAGACGGATCACAACCATCTATCCCTTTCTCGAAGAGGTAGATGGGCAGGACTGCTTTAGTCTAACCAGAGGGCTGAGACAGGAGTTGAGCATTTGTAGATATTGTAGTACTTGCTTTCCTCACAGCAGTTGGAGTAGTGATCCCGGCTGCATTGGTCTTTTGGCGGTTTCTTCCAACTAGGATTGCAGGTCTTCGATTTAACATCAACACTCAATCTTTAAGACATGATGAGAACAGAGAAAAACAGAAAGAGCCAGAATGAGAAGGCCTCATTTCTCATTTTCTTTTTCGAAGCTGTGAATTATTGAGTTTGTTGCTTTGAGCATTGTGTGGTGAACTCTTATATTTTAGATGAAAACCATATGAGAATGACTGTAAACCTCAGTTTTAGCTTGAAAATGGAATTGTCATTCTGTGAAAGTTCAGACCATTTGTACTAGATTCGAGAGAAATGAAACAGTGTATCTTTTGTGAGTTAAGGAAAATGCTTTATATAAATAAACAAGAACTGCACAAAGAGTTATCCAGCAGTTAAGACAAGGCAAGAGTTTCTGTTTTGACAAAATATTAGTGTTCATAACATGATTTACTAAATATCACACCATAGTTTTACATCGTTTGGAAAAGGAAAAATAAATCACAGCAATCACAATTATAGACAGATATTAAGCATCAGACCAAGTGATATCCAACAAAGAATCCTTGTGAACTCCAGTTTGGACATAACAATAAGTCCATATTCGAATATTTGTTGATTCAGACATCATGCATGATCTCTTCTTAACTTTTTATGTATTCCAGCCGGCTAAGTTTCATCTATTCATCAACCTATATCATTAGGCAACGATCAAGACGACAAAACACGCGAAAGAAGCCATCCCAACCTCCAGATTACCATGTCTATATCACCTATACCAGCAAGGTGTCAGAATCACTAAGAAAATGCTTGATTATAGTGGTTGTCCCATGATTGTGATAAGAATCAGATATGATAGCAAAAGCTGGCTGCCTCTTCAGCTGCTGAATGTATATCAATAACGAAGGGCCCTTTGGTTGAGTGGCATTTTCCTTTCAATAAAAGAAGACGGCACGTTTTTGTATTGTCTGCATGAAACAAACTTTTTGATCCATAGTAGATCTGTGAGAGAGGTATCACATGTCAGAATTATCTATCTCCAGGTGGCAGAAAGAAACAATATGTCAAAAGTTGAATGATTACAATCCGATGGCCTTTTCGCCCTTCCAATTTATTGTCTTGTCACATAGCAGTGCAGCTAATTACTTCAAAGCAGTGCATGATCTCTTCTTATGATTCTTGTTTTTCATTCATGGTTTTGGAGTTAGGACAATGCTTTGAGACAATAGAAATAAGCAAGAAAAGCGAGAGAGAAACCTTTATGTCACAGGTATAAGAAGTGAAAACAGGAAGCATATATTTCATCATTCATGCCACGTGAAACATTCTTAACATTGCATAATATTGCATCATTTAAACAAATTGAAAACCTAGGATCAAGCATCAGACCAAGAGATATCCAACTCGCCCCAATTACTTTCAGGAACCCCAAGACTTTCCACACAGCCTTTGAGGCGTCGACAATGTTAGGCTATCCACTATCATAATTAACCTCAACAATCAATACAACCCAACTTTTTAAATTTCTCTCTCCTCCACTTATGCAACCCACAACCTAATTCAATTTTTACTCACTACAATAACTTTCAACAACCTACAATCTATTTTATTTTTACTTTATTTTATTTCTATATATTATTTATATTAATTTTAATTCAATTTTCATGAATCTACAAAATATAGAAAAATATAATTTAAATTCATAAACACAATTAAAAGATTTTATAACTTTGAGGGTAATTTGGATAATTTTGAGGGTTGGAGAAATAATTTTGGTGATTTTGATCTATAACTTTAAAATTTAAAAAGTAATGTAAGCAAAAGAAAAAATTTGGTTTGTTTGTGAAAATATATCAATATTGGACTCTGTTGATAGAGAAAAAAAAAAGATAAATTTTGATATAAATTATATATATATAATTTTATTAATTATATATATTTTTTGTAATTTAAAATAAAAATATATAATATATAATCAACCAACTAGAAGCCGGGGGCGGCGCCACCCGAGGGCTGGGGGGGACACCCGACCCCACGAAAGTTTACAAATAAGTTTTTTATACATACACTTATCTATAGCATATTTGTAAATTTAAACGTCGACACATCTGTTCCAAATGCTGACCCCTCGGTCCAAAATAAATACTGGATCTTGGGCCGAAAAGATAAAATAAAGGTGATATTCATTAATAATCTGGCCTAATATTGAATACAAAATCTAGCCCAACATTGAATTAAATAGACGGGCCATGTTTTTCTTTCTTTGTTTAATTAAATAAACAAAATTTGGCCCAACACTGAATATATAAAAAAACCTGGCCCAACATTTAATTTAATAGAAATGCTCAATTTTTCCCTAATTCAATAAAGAATGAAAGAAACAGAAAAAGACAAAACAAAAAAAAACCCTTATTCAACAATGGATGAACATCGCTACTCAAAATTGATGGATGTCACTATGTCAGCCCTGTATTTGTCACAATGTAGTCTGTATTTTGTATTCACATTATTGCGCCCCAAAATGATCATTTACCAAAAATGGATATATAAATTGAGAGAAAAAACAATATAATGGTTTGTTACGTTATATTGAGAAATGAGTTTTTGTAATTGTTAAAACTGAAAGTCTGAAACATTTTTGCGATGGTACCAGAACATGGCATCATGGGAATATCAATTGTCTAATTGTTATAGCAACTAAGTAAATATCAAATTTATTTACCGTACATTATTGTTAGTACAAAAACTATTTATTTTAAAATTTTATATTATTTATATTAAATTATTTTAAATTTAATTTTTTTATATTATATTGAGAGTGTAGTACAGCCCCCACGACTCGAAGATCCTACCCACTGATAGAAGCTGACACTTGGCAGCTTGGTTGGATTACTTTTCTTTTTGTTTGGGTTGCAGCATGACTTCGGTTGTAGCTTCTTGATTTATTTATTTTTTTTAAATTCCACCTATGCTTTTTTTTTTTTCTGCCACATGGACTTACAACCTTCAACAACCCCACCACAGTGGCTAGTCTTATTAGGACATGGAGGCTGATAATCATGATCTCCATCACATCCCATTTTGGAGTCACACTCATCAACCACCATGGCTGTCACGCTCCGCCCATTAGCACTTATAGTTATGTTGTTGAGGCACCTGCTCCCTCCACTGTACCATCCAGTGGATAGCGCAACCACTGGTGTGTTATCAGAATGGTACTGGTTGTCACACTCGGATGGACCACCTCCATCTCCACCCTTCTAGAAGCTGTTAATGGTCAGAACTGCTTTCGTGCTACCAGAAACAGGAGGAGAACATTTGCAAGTTGTGTAAAGCTTCCCCTGTTGATAGCAATCAGAGTCATTTTCCTGGTTGCACTGCCCTGGAGGTGGTTTCTTTCCTCTTATTTTTTCCACGCGGGTTGCACGACTAAAGTCAGCCCTCCAACGCCTGAGCGGCAAGAATGATGAGCAAAACAAGAAGTGCTCCTTCCCTGAGGTTCTTCATATCGGCTCTATATTGCTACAAGATTGGTATTGAAAAACTGAATACTGGATGGATAAATGGAATTAAGTTTAATGTTTATATAGATTTCATTTCTGCAAAAACGCCAAGAGAGTTCTCAAAGTATTTCACTGATCAGTTGATTTTTTCGTCACCGTTGTCAAGACTCATGCATTGGCCTATGTGCTCAAATTCAACTCTGAACACCTAACTTGAAATAAATAATGTGAGGGTGCGGTTTTTCTCTTCTGTTGAGATGGACTTTATAGAAAAATAAAGCATAGTTGCAGCCTAAAATCAGGGATTGAATGACTGATTTGATTTGTGGGAAAAAAAGATTTGTATTTGTGAATTACACCTGGAACAAGAATAGGTGGCTAGTAGTTTCATGTAATATTATCAGTTTGATGATGCAGGCTGAGTCCTTTCTTCACTTTCATTTATGAAAATATCCCAGAACCCATCCATACTCTGATAACTGCTGCATTTCTGTCTCTTGTAAGAGAAAGTATGGAGTTTATCTTGAGATCAACTGATGCAATGAAAGTCCCATTTCTTCTATGAAAAGTAAAGCATTAGAACATTGGATTGTTCACTCTGTTGCTTAGAAGTTTTCAGTCAGCAGTAGGAGATTATTAGTACTTTATATACGATTCATGTCTGATGACATAAAAAAGGAGTCCTCGAAAATTCAAACAAGAGTCCAGAATGTGGAGACAAGCCTCCTTAATCCTTCTTTTCTGATTCATGAAAGAACTAACAAATATTAATGTTCATAACATGATTTACAAGGTATCACACCAAAGTTTTAAGAAGAAACAAAATTTCACAGCATTCAGAATTACTTTTCTTGAAAGTGAGATGCTGTCTCGTGTCTGTCATGTTGGTTATGCTACTCAGCAGACTAATATCTTGTCTGTCGGAATCTGAATTATTTTCATCTAATTGTTACTGTTTGGAGATACAATCAAGGCTTTCTCGATCTGCATTTTCCAAGTTTTTTAGTAGTATACATTTGAGAACAAAAATGGCCTTTTTTTGGGGATAAACTCTATATATAAACCAATCTGCACAACCATGTTTCACTTCCAAAATCAAGAACCCCACTACAACTGCAAAATTTAGTTATTTCCATGAGGAACTTGATCTTGGCAGCACTTCTTCTAGCCTTAACATCCTCTCCACATTTCTTAGATGTGCGGCCTCGGGTTTGCAAGCCGAGTGGGAGAGTGAAAGGCAAGAAGCCTCCTCCAGACCACTGCAATATTGAAGAAGACTGCTGCATACAAGGAAAGTATTATCCACCAGTACTGTCTGCAAGCTCCAAGGGAGGGCTGTATCTTACCGGTTTCGAGAAAGGACGAGATGGATTTAAGCCATCAAAACGCGACAACAAGTACCACAAAGATGATACACCTGTTGTTTCTCTGCCAACTGGGTGGTTTAGTGGAGGGAGGAGGTGCCTAAACAACATCACCATAAGTGGGAATGGGCGGAGTGTGGATGCAATGGTGGTTGATGAATGTGATTCTACCATGGGATGCGATGCAGACCATGATTACCAGCGCCCATGTGCCGGAGCAGGGAGTACACAAAAGCGTGGACAATGAGCGGCTCCAGTAAGACATTCATTAGTTGACGAAGAGTGATGAATGAACAGGGTTCACGCAAAATGAGGGATTCTGAGGATAGTATAACTGAAGAGAGCTTAAAAGATTTGATAGGTGCTACTCATACGATCGTGGTACATAGGAAAATTCCAAAATTAAGCGTGCTTGATCTAGAGTTGAATTAAGATTGCTAGGTAATGTGGATGACCACGTATGAGCTCGTTCGGGCCCTGGGCCGGAGCATTACATAAATATTACAACTTCTTTTGATAATTATAATTATAATTTACAGATGATAATTATTATTAATATTACATCATTTTGATTTTAGTGTTAAAATGATATTTATTTATTAGTATTTGTTTAATCATAAGTAAAATTATTATTTCATAATTAATTTTTAATTCATAATTTTAATTGCTTGAATGAGTTGGGTTCTATTTATTTAAGTTTAAAGTTAATAGTAATTATCTCATAATTGATTTTATAATAATTTAAATCTTAAAAGAAAAAAAAAACAGAAGAGGCTAAAGTGGCAGTATTTGGAGGGGTAGAGCACGGTGCTGTGTTTTAACACCATAGTAGAGGATTCATTCAGACATCTTCAATATTAGCTGTGGCACTCTCTACATCAATGGTTGAAATTAAAAAAAAAAAAAAAAGGAGTTTTATCAATCTAGGACCCGAAAGATAGTTTAATGATCGATTCAGGACCCGAAAGATTAATTCTCAATTCAGGACCTGAAAGATCACAAAATTCTCAATCCAGGACCGAAAGATCATATAATTCTCAGTCCAGGACTTCAATATCAGGTCCTGGATTGAGAATTGTTTGATCTTTCAGGTCCTGGATTGACAAATCATCTTTCGGGTCTTGAATTGATAATTAAACTATCTTTTGGGTCCTGGATCGATAATTCTAAAAAAAAAATTAATAATTTGAAAGTTTAATGAAGAAAAAAAAATCTCTAAGCATAACATAACTAAATTATTAAAAGAATGTATCAGTTTCTTTTTTGGGTAAAGTTGACTTCACTATAATTATTTTACCACACAAGAAATTTTACACAAAACACAATGTTTTTTAAATTTTGGATGGATTTAAGGTTTGAGGATTTAGTGCAATAATTTGAAGATAGAAAAAGAATATTAGGTCATGTGCACGTTTTTTCTTAAAATATAACTAGTATTGCACCCACGCGATGCGTGGGAACTATAATTATTTGTGTTGAAATAATATTGCTTCGATATTTTATTTATAAACAAATAATATAAAATTTTCTATGTGTAAATTGTAAAGTTGTATGATAATATATATAACATAAATTGATGTTTATATTTGATAGCATATTAGTATACATTTCATATACTTTAATTAATTTATTTTGTAATTATGAGTCTTGAATTCAAATCAAAGTTTAAACATTATTTTATTGAAATCTCAAAAAAAAAATTATTTTATTGATATGAATGAGTTTTATTTCGTAATTTATATTTTTTTAATACTAAATAATTTTTATTATTTATTAATATGTAATATTCCCTCCGTCCCCGATTATTAGTCTCATTTTGAACGGGCACAGTAATCAATGTTTGTGAGTGTAGTGGAATTAATATTTTATTAATGTGATGAGATTTTTTTTTCATTTTAGGAATGAGACTAATCTAATGGGACAAACGAAAATGGAAAATGGAACTAAAGAGGCGGGGATAGAGGGAGTAACTTTTAGTATTTTTTTGCTAAAAAATTTTAAATTTTAAGCCTTTCACTTCTCATTCTCTTTCCCTTTTAAAATCAAAACAAACTTTTATGAGTGATGTAGTCATGCATATTATTTTTTTCATTTGATAAATATTTAATTATTTGCATTAATACATACTTTATGCATATTAAACTTTGACATCTATTCCTTGACATGCAATTTGATTTGTTACCATTTATGACGGTTAGATAATCCTCTGAGTTATGTTGTCTTTTATGCAATATTATTTTATCACCAATAATGCATATATCTCATAGCAACTATTTCTAGAACCGTCATGTGTTGTGAATTCATGTGTTCTAGTTAAAATTATTCACTATTTGAATTCCTCGTTACGAAACTCATATTTTTTTTATTGACTACTTTAACATAAATACTTAATTTTTAATTCTCATGCATTCCTTCATCAATTTTGTTATTCTATGAGCTTTATTTTGTGTGGTTCAACTTTTCCAAATTTATTGTGCACTAAAATATACTACCTCCGTCCCAATAGAATATTTAATTTAATTTTCAACACGGAAATTATAGACTTTGAGTATAAGTTGAATTAATATTCTATTGTTGAGTGTGAAAAAAATACTATCATTTTTGAAATGTAACTATTCGATTGGGACGCCCGATTTGGTAAGTGTAACAATTCGAGTGGGACGAAAAAAATAATATTTAATAGTATTAGTTAATACATCTTCACTTCGATTCTATCTCGCATTAATTCTTTGCTACCTTATAACGATTTGATTTCATATTCATTTATGAATTATCTTATTTTTTTTTAATTTAGTAATTAATATTCTTAAATACTGAATCCAATCTAATTATATGTCCGATTTGATATTAGTTTTGCAACCACTTTGTTATATATATATATATATATATATATATATATATCATTTAATAATAACTTATGACAATATTTCTTATTCATTTTATTGATATTTGAAACAATTTGTTTCCTTAATTATATAATTGATATTTATAAGTTGATAATTATGTAAATAATATATCCTTAACTAAAAAACCATGTACTTAATCTGATTGATAATTTTGTGTTGATATTATGCAAGTGTTTTTTCCTTAATTTATAAAATTATATATATTTTTTCTATAATTGATATTTTTATTGGTTTTTTTAAATCTATTTTTTTTATAAATGGGGAACATTTTGAAGTCATGCAATTTTTTTTAATATTAATAATACTAAAAAGTATAAAACTAAATTAAGAACTTAGACATGAAAGATTTTTTAAAATCATTTTCATTTCTTAGAATTTATTAATAGACTTTTGTTATATTTAATTGTTACCGTTTTATCTTACATGACCAATTGCTATTGTATTTGAGACTACTTAGCTATTTTATATAATATTTTTTAGTTGTTATTTTACTTAATAATAAATAACGTAAAATTTTTCAATTTTATTGTAATTGATCAACCTAATCAATATTTAAACAAATAAAATTTTAAAATCAAATTGTAATTGTATTTGCAACCACTTTACAGTTTTTTTAATTTTATTTTATCAATTATCTCATTTAATAATATTCTTAATCCAATTTTTTTTTTTTTCTAACTGATTAATAAAATCAATATTCAAACAAATATTAAATACTAAATAACACTAATCTTTTTAATACGTTTGCGATATTTATGAGTTGATAATTATATAATTATTATTTTATCAACTATTAACTTTGGATAAATATTTTAGGCACTAATTTATAGTTATAAATATATATAATTAAAAAATAAACTAATTGTAAATTAAGCATTCAAAATCAAAATAATTCATTGAGTTTTAGCATAATCTTCGATATTACTTATCATGCTATGGAAGATAATATGTTAGCAAAATATTTACAAATCAATTTAATATCTTTGTGGTATATATTTGTTTAATAATATAACATTATATTAATTTACTTATACATGTATTACCTTTTAAGACTTTAATATGAAATATGTTATAACCCATAAAATTGCTTAATACATCATACATACATCAATAAAATAAAGAATAAAAATCTCATTTCAAGCCATTCGAAATGATGAGAATGAGATTAGAAAAGTGATATTTAACCCTCATCAATAATTATTTATTCTTAGCACTTTGCATACACTAATTTGATCAAGTTCTACGAATTATAGAGAATTTAAATGACAAAAATAAGAAAAAAAAAAAGAAATATGATAAACCATACAATACAAATTACAACCGGTCTGCTGATCTCGCACTGAAATGCGAAGCTTTAAGCAAATATTCATTCCTTTGATTTTGCCATCGTCCTTACAAAATGCTTGATTCATTATTTGAATCTCATTTGAAATCAAATAATATGATCTAAAATGCAAAAGAACATAAGACTAAACTAAACAAATAAGCATAATCCAATATTTTTTTTTTTTTTTTCATATGAGAGGAAATAGAGAATGATGAAATTGTAAATGGATGACTTATATTTATAGTGCAAAAATAACAATAAAAAGGTCCAAAATTTGATTGTCATGATTTAAGGATTGTATTTAATTTAATTATCAATTATAAAATCATGATTAAATTACTTCCTTAATTAATAAAATATATTCAATCTATATATGTGTATAATCAAAACATTATTGACTAAATAAATTGTAATCTTCTACTTATTATTTTGAGTTGTTTATTTTAAATTAATTATCTAAAACTTCTAAATCTATTCAAAATTACGTACTAATAGTTCTAATATCTTTATACAATCTTATTTCCTCTTTTATATATATCATTTAAAAATTAAATATAAATTAGATTTATTTAATATAATTAAATTTGAATTGGGTTTATATATAAAAGATTTATGATTAATTCCATACAATCATTATATTTAACGTATAATGATTAATAAAATAATTTATTTAAAACAATTATAATTATTTTGCTTTTTTAAAAATAATCTTATAAGATTTTATATCAATTTCAGTTTTCGTAAATAATTCATAAACATCTTTTATGATTCTTGTTCAATTTATTATAGATTATTTTTAATTTTGGTTACTATTTCATAAGGTTTTATACTTAATTTAGAAATTATTTGAGTGTATGATTAAAGATTATCTCACTTTTTAAAAATTAAAATGTTTTATTCTTTAATTAATGAACTCAATAGTGCAATTAATGCAGCTGGGTATTTTCATTTATTGTCTCCGGTCTTGTTTTAATATATATATAGATATGATCTTGTACTATTTTGTAGATGATCGCTTTCTAACTCTGTGATATTCTATATTCTATTATGCAATATTTATATATTTAGTAAGTATATTATACTAAAATAAATTGTATAATTAAAATTATTAAATAAGGTTCTAGACAAAAATATTTAAATATAAAATTAAAATATTTTTTATTCAATTCCACCAATAACTATTAATCTTGATTCATGTTCACGCCATGCTCTCTAAAATATTATTGTACGAAAATTCCATATAATTAAATTAGGTTGTTGCTTCCTCTCTCACCCTAATTAATTTAGAGATATTTTTCAAAAGTTTTAAATATAAAATTAAAATAATTTTTATTCAATACCACCAATAATTTTTTTATTTTGATTCATGTCCATTGAAGACTCTAAAATATTGTTGTACGAAAATTCCATATAATCCAATTAAGTTGTTGCTTCATTTTTCACCATAATTAATTTAGAGATATTTCTAAAAGTCTTTCCTGAAAAAATGATGAAAAATCAAAGTGAGATAAATATAGAATATTTTACAAAATAATTAATGAAGTGAGTAGTCCATTTAATAAACAATTAATGAACTTATATATTACCATAAATTGCATCCGGTATTGTTTTAATATATATATAGATATAAATATAACTCAAACTTGTAACCTATTAAATATAAGCAAGCTCAGTAACTACTTACAATCCGAGTTAAGCACAAATTATATGCAATTTGGGAGAAAACTTTGTTGTATGATTGAGTTTTCATGATTAGGGAGGAGAGAGTTGAAGCAGAGGCTTTCAATCCATTTACGATATTTTAAAGATTAATTTAGCGATACTTCATACAACATTAAGGATGGATAAATACTTTTGGCCTTAAATATATAACATTAATCATGTATTCCTTGCTAGTAACTTTTAAGTTGTTGGTATTAAAAAATCACATCATATGAATGATTAAGAATAATTTCTAGGTAACAGTGATATCATCAGTGGTGGACACAGAAATTTATTGTAGGAAGGACTCCATTATATTTTTCATAACAAAAAAAAAACCAAAATTGAGTAAAAAAAAAATATATATCTTTATCTACAATTACAGCCCCCTCGTACACTTTTATTCTTGTTTTTCAATCTATTTATCTTTCTCATAACTTAAAATGAAGGAGGCTATGCATAACGTAGATCCCCAATTGTGTATAATTAGTTTGGATTTGGTCAAATTTTGGCTAAAACACGTGGACAATAGAGTGATTTGGCTATGGTGTTTTTTTATTTTTCAACTCTTAAGTATATTTCTCCTCATTTCATAGTAACAAACAAAATCCAAAATGCGACCCATTCAAATTCGAATTGATAAAACGACAAATTCTGATTTTTCTCAAAGATTGAAAGAACCAACATATAGACATACATAGTGGGTAACAATGAATTTACAGACAAATAATCTTGAACACGACAAACAATTAAATCAAATCTAGTCCTTCAAGAAAATTAAACAAGAAATACACTAAACAAAGCATGCAAGAAAACAATCCCAAATTGAACACCAACTGTGTGGCTAAAATCATACACAACCACACTCAAAAATCAAACAGCAAAAACCAAACCAAGAAATCGGAAGAAGAATGGCTCATGTTCTTGCAATCACTCTCCCCCTACAAGGCCACATAAACCCCATGCTTCAGCTCTGCAACCGCCTCGTTTCCAAAGGGATTCGCGTCACCTACGTCACCACAGCTACCTTAAGCAAGAATATGCAGAGACAGCCCCAACAAGAAGCATCAGACAGCAACCTCATCACCATCGAAACAGTTCCTGACTCGACTGTTGACGAGGCTGAAGGTCTCGACATGTACGAGGTCTTCTTCCGAAGCTTCAAAGCTGCCATGACCACCGGTCTCTCGACCATCATTGCTGAATATCGAAACTCCAGCAAACCGGTGACAGCCATTGTCTTCGACTCTTGCGTTCCTTGGATGTCCGAGTTTACTCATGAGAAAGGACTGAAAGCGGCCGTGTTGTACACTCAATCTGCCGCCGTTTGTTCGGTTTTCTATCATGTGTACAAGGGCAGTTTGGAGATTTCTCTCGACCCCTCCGAGTCCAAGGTTTTCTCCCTGCCTGGATTGCCTGCCATGGGAGTTCAAGATTTGCCTTCACTTTTGTACTCTGTGGGAGGTTATGGAGCTATCTTGAGGACTCTTGTCGAGCAATTTGAGCCGTTTGAGACGGCCGACTGGCGGCTCTTCAACACCTTCGATAAACTTGAAGACGAGGTAGTTATTTTGATTGTGTACCTAAGAACTTGTAGGGGTGAGAATAAGTTAGACCAAACCAAACTTTAATTCTAAAGGCATGAGCCTGCAATTATTTTGATAAGTCGAAGTCTGATATGTTATCTATGATAG